>JAHKQU010000067.1:0-127500 GCA_020383195.1 Neomicropteryx cornuta | reverse complement strand
TATTTTTTTAAAACTGCTATTTTGCGTTACCTGCTACTTTTTACTATCTGCAATTTTTATATAACTGCTACTTTTAATAACTGCTATTTTGAATAACTGCTATTTTTATTCACTTGCTATTTTTCCTGCTATTTTTTTAAAACTGCTATTTTCATTAGCATACCTGCTACTTTTTACTTGAATATCGAAAAATAGCAGTTATCAAAAGCAGATAGTAAAAAGTAGCAGGTAATTAAATGAATAACTGCTATTATTATTCATTTGCTATTTTTCATGCTATTTTTTTAAAACTGCTATATTTCATTACCTGCTACTTTCTACTATCTGCTATTTTTCTATATCTGTTATTTTGAATAACTGCTATTTTTCATCAAATGCTATTTTTCATCAACTGCTATTTTTATTCACTTGCTATTTTTTTAAAACTATTCATGCTATTTTTCATAGCCTTCTATTTTAAATCACCTGCTATTTTTCATGAACTGCTTTTTTTATTCACTTGCTTTGCGCTTCACTTGCTTGCTTTTCATACTATTTTTATCTGCTATTTTTTTAAAACTGCTATATTTCATTACCTGCTACTTTCTACATGCTATTTTTCATAGCCTTCTATTTTAAATCACCTGCTATTTTTCATGAACTGCTTTTTTTATTCACTTGCTTTCCGCTTCACTTGCTTGCTTTTCATACTATTTTTATCTGCTATTTTTCGATAACTGCTACTTTTAATAACTGCTATTTTTCATTACCTGCTACTTTTTCCTATCTGCTATTTTTTGATAACTGCTACTTTTAATAACTGCTATTTTGAATAACTGCTATTTTTATTCACTTGCTATTTTTCATGCTATTTTTTTAAAACTGCTATATTTCATTACCTGCTACTTTCTACATGCTATTTTTCATAGCCTTCTATTTTAAATCACCTGCTATTTTTCATGAACTGCTTTTTTTATTCACTTGCTTTCCGCTTCACTTGCTTGCTTTTCATACTATTTTTATCTGCTATTTTTCGATAACTGCTACTTTTAATAACTGCTATTTTTCAATACCTGCTACTTTTTACTATCTGCTATTTTTATAACTGCTACTTTTAATAACTGCTATTTTAATCGCCTGCTATTTTAAATCACCTGCTATTTTTCATCAACTGCTATTTTTATTCACTTGCTATTTTTCATGCTATTTTTTTAAAACTGCTATTTTGCGTTACCTGCTACTTTTTACTATCTGCAATTTTTATATAACTGCTACTTTTAATAACTGCTATTTTGAATAACTGCTATTTTTATTCACTTGCTATTTTTCCTGCTATTTTTTTAAAACTGCTATTTTCATTAGCATACCTGCTACTTTTTACTTGAATATCGAAAAATAGCAGTTATCAAAAGCAGATAGTAAAAAGTAGCAGGTAATTAAATGAATAACTGCTATTATTATTCATTTGCTATTTTTCATGCTATTTTTTTAAAACTGCTATATTTCATTACCTGCTACTTTCTACTATCTGCTATTTTTCTATATCTGTTATTTTGAATAACTGCTATTTTTCATCAAATGCTATTTTTCATCAACTGCTATTTTTATTCACTTGCTATTTTTTTAAAACTATTCATGCTATTTTTCATAGCCTTCTATTTTAAATCACCTGCTATTTTTCATGAACTGCTTTTTTTATTCACTTGCTTTGCGCTTCACTTGCTTGCTTTTCATACTATTTTTATCTGCTATTTTTTTAAAACTGCTATATTTCATTACCTGCTACTTTCTACATGCTATTTTTCATAGCCTTCTATTTTAAATCACCTGCTATTTTTCATGAACTGCTTTTTTTATTCACTTGCTTTCCGCTTCACTTGCTTGCTTTTCATACTATTTTTATCTGCTATTTTTCGATAACTGCTACTTTTAATAACTGCTATTTTTCATTACCTGCTACTTTTTCCTATCTGCTATTTTTTGATAACTGCTACTTTTAATAACTGCTATTTTGAATAACTGCTATTTTTATTCACTTGCTATTTTTCATGCTATTTTTTTAAAACTGCTATATTTCATTACCTGCTACTTTCTACATGCTATTTTTCATAGCCTTCTATTTTAAATCACCTGCTATTTTTCATGAACTGCTTTTTTTATTCACTTGCTTTCCGCTTCCACTTGCTTGCTTTTCATACTATTTTTATTAGCTATTTTTCGATAACTGCTACTTTTAATTACTGCTATTTTGAGTAACTGCTATTTTTATTCACTTGCTATTTTTCATGTTTTTTTTTTTTAAAACTGCTATATTTCATTACCTGCTACTTTCTACATGCTATTTTTCATAGCCTTCTATTTTAAATCACCTGCTATTTTTCGATAACTGCTACTTTTAATAAATGCTATTTTTTCATTACCTGCTACTTTCTACTATCTGCTATTTTTCTATATCTGTTATTTTGAATAACTGCTATTTTTACATCAAATGCTATTTTTATTCACTTGCTATTTTTTTAAAACTCATATTTTTCATTACCTGCTACTTTTTCCTATCTGCTATTTTTTGATAACTGCTACTTTTAATAACTGCTATTTTGAATAACTGCTATTTTTATTCACTTGCTATTTTTCATGCTATTTTTTTAAAACTGCTATATTTCATTACCTGCTACTTTCTACATGCTATTTTTCATAGCCTTCTATTTTAAATCACCTGCTATTTTTCATGAACTGCTTTTTTTTATTCACTTGCTTTCCGCTTCACTTGCTTGCTTTTCATACTATTTTTATCTGCTATTTTTCGATAACTGCTACTTTTAATAACTGCTATTTTTCATTACCTGCTACTTTTTACTATCTGCTATTTTTATAACTGCTACTTTTAATAACTGCTATTTTAATCGCCTGCTATTTTAAATCACCTGCTATTTTTCATCAACTGCTATTTTTATTCACTTGCTATTTTTCATGCTATTTTTTTGAAAACTGCTATTTTACGTTACCTGCTACTTTTTACTATCTGCAATTTTTATATAACTGCTACTTTTAATAACTGCTATTTTGAATAACTGCTATTTTTATTCACTTGCTATTTTTCCTGCTATTTTTTTAAAACTGCTATTTTCATTAGCATACCTGCTACTTTTTACTTGAATATCGAAAAAATAGCAGTTATCAAAAGCAGATAGTAAAAAGTAGCAGGTAATTAAATGAATAACTGCTATTATTATTCATTTGCTATTTTTCATGCTATTTTTTTAAAACTGCTATATTTCATTACCTGCTACTTTCTACTATCTGCTATTTTTCTATATCTGTTATTTTGAATAACTGCTATTTTTCATCAAATGCTATTTTTCATCAACTGCTATTTTTATTCACTTGCTATTTTTTTAAAACTATTCATGCTATTTTTCATAGCCTTCTATTTTAAATCACCTGCTATTTTTCATGAACTGCTTTTTTATTCACTTGCTTTGCGCTTCACTTGCTTGCTTTTCATACTATTTTTATCTGCTATTTTTTTAAAAACTGCTATATTTCATTACCTGCTACTTTCTATATGCTATTTTTCATAGCCCTTCTATTTTAAATCACCTGCTATTTTTCATGAACTGCTTTTTTTATTCACTTGCTTTCCGCTTCACTTGCTTGCTTTTCATACTATTTTTATTAGCTATTTTTCGATAACTGCTACTTTTAATTACTGCTATTTTGAGTAACTGCTATTTTTATTCACTTGCTATTTTTCATGTTTTTTTTTTAAAACTGCTATATTTCATTACCTGCTACTTTCTACATGCTATTTTTCATAGCCTTCTATTTTAAATCACCTGCTATTTTTCGATAACTGCTACTTTTAATAACTGCTATTTTTCATTACCTGCTACTTTCTACTATCTGCTATTTTTCTATATCTGTTATTTTGAATAACTGCTATTTTTCATCAAATGCTATTTTTATTCACTTGCTATTTTTTTAAAACTCATATTTTTCATTACCTGCTACTTTTTCCTATCTGCTATTTTTTGATAACTGCTACTTTTAATAACTGCTATTTTGAATAACTGCTATTTTTATTCACTTGCTATTTTTCATGCTATTTTTTTAAAACTGCTATATTTCATTACCTGCTACTTTCTACATGCTATTTTTCATAGCCTTTCTATTTTAAATCACCTGCTATTTTTCATGAACTGCTTTTTTTATTCACTTGCTTGCTTTTCATACTATTTTTATCTGCTATTTTTCGATAACTGCTACTTTTAATAACTGCTATTTTTCATTACATGCTACTTTTTACTATCTGCTATTTTTATATCTGCTATTTTATTAACTGCTATTTTTCATTACCTGCTACTTTTTACTATCTGCTATTTTTATAACTGCTACTTTTAATAACTGCTATTTTAATCGCCTGCTATTTTAAATCACCTGCTATTTTTCATCAACTGGTATTTTTATTCACTTGCTATTTTTCATGCTATTTTTTTAAAACTCATATTTTTCATTACCTGCTACTTTTTACTATCTGCTATTTTTCGATAACTGCTACTTTTAATAACTGCTATTTTGAATGACTGCTATTTTTATTCACTTGCTATTTTTCATGCTATTTTTTTAAAACTGCTATATTTCATTACCTGCTACTTTCTACTATCTGCTATTTTTCTATATCTGTTATTTTGAATAACTGCTATTTTTCATCAAATCCTATTTTTCATCAACTGCTATTTTTATACACTTGCTATTTTTTTAAAACTATTCATGCTATTTTTCATAGCCTTCTATTTTAAATCACCTGCTATTTTTCATGAACTGCTTTTTTTATTCACTTGCTTTGCGCTTCACTTGCTTGCTTTTCATACTATTTTTATCTGCTATTTTTCGATAACTGCTACTTTTAATAACTGCTATTTTTCATTACCTGCTACTTTTTACTATCTGCTATTTTTATATCTGCTATTTTATTAACTGCTATTTTTCATTTCCTGCTACTTTTTCCTATATGCTATTTTTATAACTGCTACTTTTAATAACTGCTATTTTAATCGCCTGCTATTTTAAATCACTGCTATTTTTCATAAACTGCTATTTTTATTCACTTGCTATTTTTCATGCTATTTTTTTAAAACTGATATTTTTCATTACCTGCTACTTTTTACTATCTGTTATTTTTCGATAACTGCTACTTTTAATAACTGCTATTTTGAATAACTGCTATTTTTCATCAAATGCTATTTTTCATGAACTGCTTTTTTTATTCACTTGCTTTGCGCTTCACTTGCTTGCTTTTCATACTATTTTTATCTGCTATTTTTCGATAACTGCTATTTTTCATTACCTGGTACTTTTTACTATCTGCTATTTTTATTTCTGCTATTTTATTAACTGCTATTTTTCATTACCTGCTACTTTTTCCTATCTGCTATTTTTATAACTGCTACTTTTAATAACTGCTATTTTAATCGCCTGCTATTTTAAATCACCTGCTATTTTTCATAAACTGCTATTTTTATTCACTTGCTATTTTTCATGCTATTTTTTTAAAACTGATATTTTTCATTACCTGCTACTTTTTACTATCTGTTATTTTTCGATAACTGCTAATTTAATAACTGCTATTTTGAATAACTGCTATTTTTCATCAAATGCTATTTTTCATGCTATTTTTTTAACCCTGATATTTTTCATTACCTGCTACTTTTTACTATCTGTTATTTTTCGATAACTGCTACTTTTAATAACTGCTATTTTGAATAACTGCTATTTTTATTCACTTGCTATTTTTCATGCTTTTTTTTTAAAACTGCTATTTTTCATTACCTGCTACTTTTTACCATCTGAACCACATGCTTCTGTGGTCAGCCGTGAGTGAGTGGTGCACCAGTGGAACCCAGCATTCAGAAAGCGGCGTTTTGAGTAGCAGTCACCAGGGAAGTATTCCTTTGTGGTCTGCGGGTTCCACCTATCCTAGCAAATTTGTCGCATTTCGCCAGGATGTGTTGTTAAATAGAATATCTTTTTCGAGCAGGAAATAGCAAGATGCAAATGTTGTCGAGTTTAACTAGTTTCATATTTTATTGTAAAACGCCCCGACGAAATAACATTTAAACTGGAAGTTACATTTTGTGCCACCCCTGGCTGGGGCGATCGGCACGCGGTCCTGACCTGCTCAATGTGCCACGCATTGAGATAGATGCAGAAGCATGCCACGTGATTTTTAAGATTATTATATATTTTCTTTGGAAAAAATGATAAAATTAAGAAAACCTTTAAATGTGTAGAATAACCCCATAAAAGGACGTGCACGAGAAAAAGTTGACCCATTTAGTCCGGAGGCGAGGAAGTCAAGTGATAAGGAATCCCGTGGGAAACACTATTTCATTTTTATACTTAGGAATGTCCTTACATTTTTAAAAACAAAATATTTATTCACATTTTATTACTTTAGAAGTTTAAATTACACAAAAATAATGCAATTTAACAATAGCATTTATAAACAACATATAAAACACTTTTTTTCATATTCTATAATTTATGAAAAACCTAATCTTTAATTTGTTTGTTTTGTCCGCATGCTAAACTGTGTAATGTTTTAATATACAGGGCCACACGGCCATTTTGAATTGATTGTCAAGGGTTGATAATTCTTCATGAGCGAAGAATGAGTTAAGAGAATATAATTGAAATTACCTTAAGTGAGAATTCAGACAAAAAGCATCCACTGGCGTGGTCGATCTGAGCGTAGTTTGAGTTTGGTTTAGTTGTTTTGAATTCCTTAAGATACTTTTAGAAATTGATTATAATTTCTCGTTTATTTCAAAACGATTGGCGCCTATAAAACGGACTAAGATTGTTTTTGCGTGGTTCCGTCGTGCCAGTGTGTTGAACTTCTTTTAAAAGCAATTAACAAGTAATTGAGTGGATAGAGGTAGATAAATATACAATTAAATGAATGGATAAAAATCCCAATCTCATATAGATTCAGCTTCAATGCTCCTATACCGAACTTACGAGAGATATTTATTTACAGATCTGTCTCAAGATTTTAGCAATATTATTAAAATGAAAATACTGAAAATATTAAGACAAAAACTCGCTAAATTCAACAATAATAGCGAGCTTTTATAACATTTTTTTTTTTTAGATCACCCGAATCAAATATTTCATCATCCATTTGTATAATCAGACCCGAAAGAGTAAAAAAAAAAACATATTTTCTAATTTTCAATTAGCAGAAAACATCTGAACCACAAAACGATAAAATTATCATTTTTTATTTGTTTAACTTCAGCGACCGATTATGCATATTCAACTAACTGAAATTTAGGAATTTATATTGGCGTTAATTGTATATATAATAAATATATGTTGAACTAATAAAAGTGTTGGATTTTTGGTTTTAGATGGCGTTCATTGACAATTTTAATGTAGCGACTGTGTTGATGCATGTTTAGCCAATACAATTTACACTCATATTGACGCCGTTCACCAGAAAATAAGAAAGTTTATTTGTGGTATTAATCACTGTCCTACTGGTATATATTAATGATATTCAATGCTAAAACAATTTCATTTAAAAGACAAACGCGTAATTATTTGAATTATAACGGACTAAAAATATTCTATAAATTATCGGAAAATTAAAAAAAAAAAAATGAAAACCGTTTTACACTATATTAAAACAAATATTATTGAATAAATATCTTTACTCGGAGACTTTATTAACGACACATTTGACAAAAAAATATATCCCGCTATATCTGCCATAACTGTGTACAAAATTCATAGTTATAATATAAATTATTTTCTTATTTTCATAATAAGTATATCGATTGACCGCGATGATGCCCAAAAATGCCCAAAAATGCCCAAAAATGAGAAACAACTTAAGTCAGTCGTGCGGTGGTGAATCGCACTTCGGAAATTATATTCGCACACTAGTTGATAGATTGCGATTCAAGTAACGATATCAAAGAATAGTTAACCTAATATTAGTTTCGGCATTTGAAATTAACAAAAACTAATCTAAAATTTGAACCGCGGACGTTTCGACACGATCACAAGGTTCTTTCTCGCTTAAGACATTGTAAAAACAGCGATAAGACAGTTATAATAATTTTCTTGTTACTAATCTTTGTTTTACGGTTACCTGTGACTGGCTGTTAATGCTCATAGAAAAGGATAAATTATTAAATTATATATAATAGTGTTAAAATTCTTCTCACATTCTAGTCATATTAAAATATAAAATATTATATGTATAATGTATGAATACTTGTTAAGAGAATAATGAAAAATTGTACTTTAATAATAATATAAATGAGAACCAAAATAAAAACATTTAATATATTATTATGAATTGTTTTATTTCCATATTTAAAACATAACCTGTTTGCAAAATGTCAAATCTGTGAAACAATAATCCAACTATTCACCAAAAGAAGGGTATTTTGTGCGCATTTGAATGACGTTGAATATTAAATAAATTATTAGTAAAGAAACATTTTTAAACAAGCTTTTATTTAAGTGCTTGAATGCGAATACAAAATTTCGTGTCTTTGCTGTTGACCGTTGAGGAGTTCCTTCTTCTGGAGACGATCTTGGGTTCAGGTCATGCTTATTATAGAAATGCATTGTCATCGGAACCGAACATCCTCCTCAACTTCAACTCTATAGGATAAGAGAGGTGGTTCTAACTTAGCTTAGTTACTGATACCGAATTTTGCATTCCTAATAATTGCCTTGACTGTCATAAAGATGTGAAATCGCCATGGAAATAAAAAAAAAAAAAAAACTGTCAATGTTGCTGGCCGCCTCAATTCGTTCGTTTTGGGAATTGCTGCAAAATTAGATTTTATTTGCCTTTATTCGTCCGAATAAGAGTAAAATATAATCGCACTACCGAAGGGAAATGTCGAGAGAACAAATCCAACTAAAATGTGTCGGATATTAAATTTTATTACAAGAATATAATATTTATGTGGGTACTTACAACATTATTTTGGTTGAATATTGCTTTATTTATATGTATTACTCAATTGACACGATAAATGAGAGTTGCTAAGATTTTGAAAAATTGCAATTTACTAATTCTAACGAATATTCTGCAAACGTCATTAAAAGATTACAAAATTAAAAACACGTTCACCGAAAAATAAGAAAGTTTAAATGCAACAAATGTGATTATGCAGGTTCAACTAACACGACTTTACGAAAGCATATAAACTCCGTTCATCGGAAAATGAGAAATTTTAAATGCAGCGAATGTGTTTCTACAAGTTCATATAATGGATTCATATTGACGCCGTCCACTGAAAATAAGAAACTTTAAATGTAGCGAGCGTGATTATGCAAGTTTAACTAAAGTACTTTAATAAATACATATTAACGCCGTGGAATTTGTGAGGCCCATTGTAACGATTTCTAACCTAATATTTGTATTTCACTCGTATGAAATTATCTCTATATCGTTACCTGTTTAGAATACTCCTGTAATCTTGTAACAAATTTTGTTAACTTCGTAAAATAAACATTTACTTATATGAGCTTATTTTCCTTAACCATATTTTTAAGAGATTAGTAAATAACACCGTATTTTAATGTTTACAAGGTTTTTATAGTCCTTAGTAGTTTATTTTTTATTACATGGGGTGTTCTGGAAGCCTAAAAATGATTACAGCTGGTAAAATAATTTGTGCCTGAAATAAGTCATATTTAGTATGTTTGATATTCGATTTCGAAGAGAAAAAAAGAAAAAACGATTTTGGGGATTGCACGGATAACGCTGGGAAGAGAAATTTGACGAAGGTTGGAGAGAAAAGGTTTCAATATTTGGTTGCATCTTCTCAACTTGTGTCTTAACAGAATTTTCCAGAACGTAAGGCTTCTAACCTATTTTTTACAGGCATTTTTTGGATGACCTGGAGGTAACGTTGCACTATGCAGTTATATGCTAGCGTCTACTTCTCATGCCACTCGCCCAAATTAGTTATTTACCACTATTTATCTAAACGATAAATATATTTTGTTATAAGAAAGATGGTTCGCAAGAATTAAGAATGTTGATATCTAAATATTTTATTATAGTAATTACTAGGGTACTTTTATTTATTTTAGTTTATTCATCAAATTTACAATTCCTTCCTTTTATGTACCAGCCAAGCCCAAGGCTTATCTGCTGGAAGCCAGGTGTGTAAAATACAGATATTATTAATTGTGAAATATTTTCAAATTATTTTTTTCTGTATTTTACACGTCCTTTACACATACATTGAGATACATTTTTAAATCTTAGTAGTAATAATAATAAACACGCTAATAAGTCAATTTATTTACAATTAATTAATTTATTTTTGTGCGATTTCATAGCAAATATTTCTAATATTTTATATTTATTTTTTTATGTTTAATATTACTTTTACTGATTTTGTGGAGCGATGAGTCTACATTTAAAAGGGTTGGCGTATTCAACATGCACAATATGCACTCTTGGTTGGTGGAAAATCCGAGAATTATAAGGAGAGATCGCTTTCAACATCAGTTTGGTGTCATTCCGTGGGCGGGAATACTCGGTGGTAGGCTGATAGGGCCATTTGAGCTGACACGAATATTCAAAGGTAGACGATACTACAGTTCCTGCGGCATGATCTTAACGGACTTCTAGCAAATTTCCCACCGGAAATACAGGAAAGCATGTGGTTGCAGCACGATGGAGCACCACCTCACTTTGCAGCCAATGTCCGCAATCTCCTAGATAACACATACCCCAATCGCTGGATAGGAAGAGGGGGAACTATCCTCTGGCCAGCGCGCTTGCCGGATCTGAATCCCCTCGATTACTTTGTTTGGGGCTACTTCAAGGAAACGGTATACCAAGACGAAGTTCAAGACGAACGACAATTAAGAGAAAAATTGGAAGCTGCAGCAGTTGTCGTTCGTAATAATGATAGAGCAATGCGAAATCTGAAAAGAAACATTTTAAGAAGAAGTCATCTATGCATGAGAGTGGGAGGAAGACATTTTGAGCATCTTTTCTAGAAAAAAGTTGCAATAAATGATACATTATTACAGATACAAAAATATATTTTATTTAGCTTGTTTTATTATTGACCGACCCCTCTCATTGTAAAACTACTACTAAAAGTATGGAAACATTGACAATACCAATAAATTGTACCTTCTTTAGAATCAGTATGAACAGTAGAAGTTTTTAAAGTGGTGGTACAACTTTCCGTAGTACATTTTTTTTAGGTAAACTTTATACAAAGTTGAGGTTTTTTTTTTTGAAAATAGTAAATTATGACAAAATTCAAGTTTACTTTTTTAATATCGAGGAAAAGTTCAAGAAAATACTTTTACTAGAAAAATAAATTACTAATAAGCACGAAACAAGAAAAAAAAATGTTGAAAGATAGATCATTTTTTATTCACGATTTTTATGTAAGACGGGGTAAGTATTTTCAAAAAAGTGGTTGTAAGTGGTATAACTTCTAAACCATTGAGAATTGGTAGACCATGTTTATATTAAGTTTGATAGCAAATGATATCTCCTATCACCTCATTTCGTTTGATCCACCACTTATGGGACACCCTGATGTCGCTGGCATACTGTCAAAGCCGTGATATGACAATTTCACTGGTGATATTATAATTGCACGGTTTATTGACAATCGGCTTAATTTCTTACAATTTATTGTCTTAATTTCACGGGGTCACTTTAGTGCCTAACTGGTTGGCGCTAGTTATAAATAAAATTAATATGTGAATATAGGTTATAAAAATTACAGCTTTTAGGTGGGAAATTTGCTTTGTTAGAGTTTATTATACTATTAAAAAATAGGAATATTTTTGCTATTCGGATATTCACGATTAAAATTTACAATTATTTTTAATATTTAAAAATATATTAATCGGTCATGTCAACTATTTTTCTTTCCTATTTCTATATTTTGTAAAAAGAATAATCAGGTCGAAATGTCAAAATGGACTGAACTGTCAGAACTAGGTTAAGTGAGGTTATAATTATGGAAGGAAACGAAAATAAATCCGCTCTCAAATTAGAACAAAACGATGACAATGTTACCATAAAATATGAGCAATCAGTTGATTGCAATCCATCCAGCAGCCATTTCGACGGGACGCAAGACCCATCATGCGAAAATAGTCTTGATCCAGATCGTTTTAGTGAATCGCACATTGAATACAAAAGATTCTATGGTTTCCAGAAAGAAACGATAATTAATCACCACTGCGATTATTTTGAAGAGGAAAATACTAAATTTATCAAATCGGAAGCTAATATTTCAAGTGGAGAATATTGTGTTAACGCAGATCAAAAATTCGAATGTAAAACAACGCAAAATGTAGAAACATCCATTTTGACAACAAATGAAATCGGCTTTGCGTGTCGTAGTTGCAAGTGTACCGTTGATAATTGCGGTTTGATAAATAGCGTACTTAATCAACACGAGTCAAATTTATTATGCTTGGATTGCAAAGAAAAGGAAAAACTTTGTTTAACATTGACTGCTCCTCTGAACAAAAAACGCTCTAAATTACATAAAATTAAAAAAAGAAATTATAAATGTAACGAGTGTAATAGGACATTTAAGCAAAACTCTATTTTATTAGGTCACATTGATTCTGTACACAAAAGAATACGATTCAAATGTAATGAATGTAACAAGGATTTTATAAACAAATATTATTTGGTGGACCATATTAATGTAGTTCATCGGAAAATTGGAAAATTTAAATGCAGCGAATGCAATTACACATCTACAAACAAATCAAATTTGAAGATACATGTCGATGCAATTCACAGAAAAATAAGGAAATTTAAATGCAGCGATTGCGAATATACCAGTGCATATAAAACACATTTAAAACAACATATCGATGCAATTCACTGGAAAATAAAACTTAAATGCAGCGAATGCAATTACGCATTTACATACAAAACAAATTTGAAGATACATGTCGATGCAATTCACAGAAAAATAAGGAAATTTAAATGCAGCGATTGCGAATATACCAGTGCATATAAAACACATTTAAAACAACATATCGATGCAATTCACTGGAAAATAAAATTTAAATGCAGCGAATGCAATTACGCATATACAAACAAAACAAATTTGAAGAATCATGTCGATGCAATTCACAGAAAAATAAGGAAATTTAAATGCAGCGAATGCAATTACGCATTTACAAACAAAACAAATTTGAAGATACATGTCGATGCAATTCACAGAAAAATAAGGAAATTTCATTGCAGCGAATGCGAATATACCAGTTCATATAAAACAAATTTGAAGAATCATGTCGATGCAATTCACAGAAAAATAAGAAAATTTAAATGCAGCGAATGCAATTACACATGTAATAACAAAAGAAATTTGAAGAATCATGTCGATGCAATTCACCGAAAAATAAGGAAATTTAAATGCAATGAGTGCGATTACACGAGTACATATAGAGGACAGTTACAGAAGCATATCGATGCAACTCATCGTGAAATTATCGAATTTAAATGCAGTTAGTGTGAGTACACGTAAAGGACAGTTACAGAAGCATTCACAGGTGTATGCCGATGTCCTTTTAAGTGGTTGATATAGATCATTAATCAAACATTAATGAGCAAAAAATTTAGTAAAAATGTTTCCTAATGACGAAAAGAACGAATTCTAAATTTTAAAGAAATAATTTGAATGTTTGAGAAGGCGATTGAACGCATGGCGCGGTTCGCGAAGCAAGCCCTTCGAAGAAAAACAAAGTTTTTTTAATTTTGTAATTATTTTAGTATGATGGTTTTTTTTCAGGGGACCTGTTTAGCTGTCGATCCCTGGCCTGCCCTAGAACAGGTTAGAGCGAGATTGTCATTCGCGCCTTTTGGTCGACGCGTTCACAAAAGTCAACTTTTATTGCTAAAGTCATCTTTTATTGAATTTAATTTAAATTAAGTAGATCCGGTTAATTTAATTTCCATTCAGATAATCAAATTAATTAGTATTTGGTGTTAATTTCAGTCAGTCATTAAAAAATAAAGTAGGTATTGTAGTGTAACAACACAATTGAAATAAAACGTGATATTATTTCGCTCTAGCTTTGAAATAAAACCACTTTCGTTATAAAATAATTTATTAAATTTTATGTCCGCGCCCGTAATATTAGCACGATTAAACGCGTTTTGCCTTAATTAAAAATAAACATTAAATTATACACTTTTATTATCTTTTCGTCCCTGCAACATTTTAAGTTAACATAAAATAACAAACCCACGCATTAATTACATCAGAAAATGAAATAAAATTGAAAGCAGGCAGTGCGATTGCACAAATTCAATAAAAACGAAATAAAAATCGATTAAATTATCGATTTGCAATTACAAGCGTGCAAACAAAACTCTATTAAAGAACCGATTAGGTAACATTTACTATTAACTTTAGGTACTTACCTACTTAAATAGTACCTGAAAGAAGATCTTTTGTTCAAAAAAATTAATTATATGATTAGCATAATCAAGTTTTTTTTTACATTTAAAGACACCTCAAAAAACAATTTTAATATGCAGATGTGATGCTCACCATTATTTTTATATTTGGTTGAATGTTCGTATATTTGAAATAATTGTGTTTTAATGCTATTATAATGTGCTGTTCAAAAACTATTTAAGTGAGGATTTAATAAAATTAATACAAATTCTAAAATCCTGGATTATTACTGTATTATAATAAAAAATATATAATAATATATTTGTGCACTTCTCTTGCATTTACTTTGAAATATATTCATTTAAATATTTGGCAACTGCATTTTTTTTAAGTAGATAGTGTTTTTTAAGCGAAAGCCAATTGTACGAACTTGTACCAAACTCTGCGCGAGCTGCCGCGCGGCTCAACCGAGAGTGCGCATATTGAATCCCTCTTATAACTGCGGCGTGAGGGTTGCTCATATCAAAAATTATTTCAAATAAAAGTTGTAGGGAAATTAGAGGTCTACAATGGTTTTTGTATTTTGAAAAAGCACTTTATCCCACCCCTAAGACTAATGGTTGGCGCTATCAAAACAGTTTACTTTTTGTAATTTTTCAGCCCCTTTTTAGGGAATAATATTAAATTTAAATTAATTCGATATTTTATATACTAAGAAAGTTATAGCAAAATTTCACTTTTCCCCTGGTCTAATTTTGACCCTTAGCGAACCCTTTATGACCTTAAATTTTATATATCAATTTGAAAGTGATTGGTGTGAAATGACGGCAATTATTGTGTCCACAAGAAATTGATGAAATTTCTTTTCTAAAACATTAAAGATAGTTTTTTTTTAAATTAAAAACATTAGCCGAAAACAAAAATAGCATAATAATGTAAAAATACAAAAAAAAAGTTTAAAAGGCCTAAAGTTTAGATATTGCCGAAAAGGTGAGCAATAAATAAATCCTTTCGGTGTTTTTTCACCCACGCTATCTGATGAGGGTTAATCAAGGGTGAGGGTTAATCCCTAGGGACCCCTTCGGTACACCCTTTTAACCTAACATGGCATCATATCTTTTGGTAGGATAGTGGTAACATTGTGTTTACACGTCCAATTATTTTTTTTTAAAACAAAAAGAAAAGACCTGTATCTCAAAGAGATTAGCAATTGTGCGTAATTTAAGGAGCCTCTTCCCGATGGCACTTTTCCCCAACGATCTTTTAAAACATATAGATACAAATTGTCCTTGTGAAAACCCGACACCGGTAGATACCCATCTGGATAGAGACTGGATAGATGACACATGCGAGCAAGCGAGAGTACGATTCGCGAGGAGTGTACTCGACGCAAAGTGGCGTACTTGGCGTGGTGCGTGTTTCGCCCTCAGTTCCCGTATCTATGTTTTCTGGCAGCATAACTCCACATTGGGGAATTCGTAAACCCATGTACTCGTCTCCCGGACTACCCCCAAATGGTATTCGTGTGTGATAGAGCCACGTGCAATTAGATTTACTAAATTTCGGCCCAAAGTAAGATCATTGTCTATCGCTTGGAGGTATTAAAGGGACGAATATAAATAAAAAATATAATATATTTCAACAGAACGTTATTAAACGGCGCTTTTTACGGTGAAAAGATTATTTTGCTTAAAATTCAGGTATCTATGGATAGACTAGAGGTCGCCCAGGGGTCGAAGTTCGACCGCAATTCTTTAAATTGAGCATTTTTGAGATTCTTACACCTCTATAATCATTCCATATATATTGTTCTATAAGTCGGGTGCGACCGTGAACACATACGCCATTAGCGTGTGTTGTTTGCTTTAATTTCCTGCAATAAATTAAAATAATTAAAAATTAATATTAGTAACAATTGAGAAAAAAAAACACAATTACGGTTTGTATTTCTATTTGTTGAATGATACAAATATTTTGATACAATTAATTCATTGTCATTTTTAATTCCAATTGTTTTCATTCATTTTCGTACAAAAGGTACAAAATTCGAAAACAGTTTTGAGATTATCTGTCAAAAAGCATATATAATTTATAGCAATCTGACTGACCATCACATGACCTGACGAGGGTTTGCAATGCGTGATCTATTTATTTATCTATTTATCTTTATTAGGGAAATAAAACTGTTACATGAGAAAACTCATATACAGGCAGTATAGTACATACTTATACAATCATACAATGGTACCAACCTATAGGTATAAACTAAAACCAATTAAATATTTTTACCGAGTGAGTATACAATTAGTGCTTAACCTAAAAAATGCAATATTAAGAGATGAGGAGAAGGGAAGGGAGAGGAAAGGGAAATTTCACGTTAAAGTTTCATTTTTCAAATATTTTGAACGCCACTAAATTATCATTAAATACATCAACATCTGAATATTTTGGATTTAAGGGAGAAAAGATTCTATAAATGGGTTCGTTTTGCCCTTAATTGGTTCTACGACGTGGGATGTCTAGCAAATCGTTTGTTCTTGTCGCACCTGAAGGTATACCCTGAGACCCATTCGCTCAAGCAGAGAGCTGCACTTAACTGCACCTGACATTATTCTCATCAGCTTTTGTGTTTAAGGAATTTGTGTTGAACCGCTTCAATTTTAGATACATGTGTCGCGTACTTAGGATTCCAAATTTGGGAGCCATTTTCCAGGACCCTACGCACGTAAGAAAAGAACCCTGGTTCGCTCTAAAGACCTGTCTTTAGAGCGATACCCGATTTAAACTCATGTCAACATGTTTATCGTACAGCATCCTACTATTTAACACAATTCCAAGATCCTTTATACAATCGGTTGAAGATATCTGAGAATTACTGAGCCTAAAAGTAAACTCGATTTTATTAAGGTTTCTCGTGAAGCAATTATAAACACATTTGCCCGCATTTAAAAAGAGACGGTTTCAAGGCAATAATCAGGAAATAAAATCAAATATGGTTTATGTATGTATTAAATACAATATATACGTTTATTAAATTATATTAAGTACAACGTTACGTATAATTTGTATATAATATGCATTAAGTTAATTAATTACAGAGATTAGATGAAATATTTCCATATATGTAAAACAGAAATAAAAAATAAATTAAGTTAAGTAAGTTATGAAAATTCATTAACAGTTCAGGCAATAAAATCATAGAAGCACCCTAATAGTACAGCAGGTATGGTTCATCTACAAACAAAGGCAATGTTTACCTTTATAAAAAGATAGATTTGTAATAGGTATTGTTACAAAATATATTAGTAATGAAAAATAATGTATTTCAATCCCTATAAATTATTTGAAAGATTACACATTTTTTTGTAACATAATATAAGAATATCATATTTTACGGCATAGTCATTAAAAATATTTTTGTTACCAGAAGTACGGTAATTAAGAAACAATTTCAACTGCTTTAAAAAAAAATATATAGTTTGCCGTAAGAAATTATGTAAAAAAAATTCATCCCCAAATGTATTACCATTTTATAAAGCGCTGGTGTAAATTACCTTTCTCATTAGCGCCACGTTTGCGAATAGTCCGGTACCGAACTAAGCCGTTTATGACACGTCGATCAGCTGTGATACCTATTAGAGGACCGTTAAGTTTACAGTTCTTTTTCTCGGAAACCATACTGATTTTTTGATATTTCATCTTTACAAATAATATTCGAAATCGCAGGGCCAATAAGCTGAACTTTTTAACTAGAGTAGTTTTGGTACGCGGTGTATAGTGGAAAAAAATATTAAATTTAGTGCATAAGTATTTGATTTGATTTAATTATGTTTGAAGATAATTGTTTTTATAGCGGAAAATCATCCGATAATAAACAGGACATAGTTTCTGAGAATATTAAGAAATTTATAAAAATTTTATTTATTTACTGGTTTTATTATAAAGCGTTGGATATGGATTTCGCACATCAAAATGAAAAAACACAAAATATTAATTTTGTTAACGCACTGATAAGTTGTATTTAGGCAAGTTTATTACAAATTGTGTAACGATTTGGGGCCTCTTCATAATTTTAAATAGCGTAATAAATCGTAGCGTTCGATCAGCGTAATAGCGTTCGATCGTAATGCGTTAAATTTTTAAGTTTGAGCGTTATTAAGGTTCTTATACCTTTATAATGAGCTGAGTGCACCTCTATATCATTGCATATATATTTTTTAAATTTCAATATATTACATCAACTGCACGCTTAACACTATCGAAAATTACCTGACTCACCTATATACCAATATTGCTAACTATTTCGATGAAGTCATTGTAATAAACAAAGAAGGCTTTCTAAAATTTGTATATTTTACATTGCATTTCAATAACTCTGATAGATATTTCTTGGAGATCCAGTGAATGAAGATGGTAAAATTGCTCTACGGCCAACATAATCTGTTAAATTGTTTTAAACTTCAGATCTAAGACTTTTTGATTTTGTCGAATGAAATGTAACCTTGTGCCTTCTGTTCTCACATACATATCAACTATCCACTGCAGAAATAATTTTTGTGATTGGTGCAACATGCTAAAATCTTCTCTAATTGCAAGTCGAAGGCTGCATACTGAAGCATGGTTAATTTATTTCTGGGCGCTCTTGAATTAGATGCAGTTGGTACATTATGAGAAAAATTGATATGCTACCCAGTATCACCATTTGGAAAAAGTAATGGATACGCTAAAGCAGGGGTGCTCAAACGGTCGATCGCGATCGACTGGTCGATCGCGAGTGCTTTTTGAGTAGATCTCGAGAAGAAAAATTTTTTTAATAAGTAGTTAGGTAGGGTGTATCGTGTATGTACGATAACCCTGCATCACACACACTTGCAGTCTCTCAGAGTCGATCGTAAGTAGTCTAAAAATATTAAGGTAGATCGTCAGCAGTTCAAGTTTGAGCACCCCTGCGCTAAAGGGTCCAACGATGAATCCAAAACGGAGATATAATTAATGGTACCATTAACTTTTGAAAACGAAACCATATTTCGTCCAAAAGGTGACTCACCATCAACTGTACTAAATATTACGCTACATCAGTTTGAACTGCATCACCATAAGGGGTAGATATTTAATTATAATTAATGTGTTCCAATTCAAGGGAGATTTCGCCCATTAATAATTATTGAATGTTTGATTTCAGTGTTCGCAAAAATTTAACCGCGCATAACATGATAATCGACTAAATCCCACAGTCATTGGAC
Source organism: Neomicropteryx cornuta (assembly GCA_020383195.1). NCBI lineage: Eukaryota > Metazoa > Arthropoda > Insecta > Lepidoptera > Micropterigidae > Neomicropteryx > Neomicropteryx cornuta. The sequence goes on along the minus strand of JAHKQU010000067.1, from coordinate 107,837 downwards.
CTATACTGTGATAAGCACATCTTGTATCTAAAAATGATAAACTCCGCGCGTAACTGCATCCGAAAATTTATCTTCTGCTAAATAGCAACGAAAAGAAAAAGAAGAGACAGTGTTTTCCACAATAATACCTATTATATAAATTTATATAAAAAAAATAGTTACATTAATATTTACAATTGAAAACATTAAATACCATAATGTAACGGACCAAATACCTACATGGTAGCTGGCCACCTTGTCTTCCCACCTTTCTCAAATAACCGACACTACAGGGTCTAAACACCTCATTAATATTTCACGATCCTTGATCCTGCACTGACTAAACCCAGGCTGCTAATGTCAGCCACTGTTTAATACATCTGCAGGTTCTTGGACGCCATTGCATTTCACATTTTCTGAGCACTCGGTTCACTCGGGATTTTATTAATTCTGTGAACAATCTTGTGCAAACTGTGATTTCAAATAAATTCTTTGAGTAAACGAGTTGTTACACTCTATTACTTGGCGGTAGAACTTTACACAATGTGTTTAAATTGCCCATACCTATTTGGGAAGGAAAATTCTGTAGCGAATATTTCCGCTAATTCGTTACATAAATTAAATTCATCATCATTAATAATTATTGATGAAATTTCCATGCGCCCACTGCAAGTGTTGAAAATCATAGCTAGATCATTGCAGGATCTATGCGATGAAAATCAAAAACGAAATCTTAGCAGTTGTCTCACATGGATCACTTGCAACTTTAACTGAAAAGTGTGTCACAAGTTGGCATTAATTTGTTTATTTTCAAAAAGTAACTTTTACTCAAAATATGAGAGCAAAATATTGAAAAAAATTGGTAATGATGAGGCCCACAATTGACACAGTTTGGTGGAAATATTATTGAAATACCTCAGCAATTAACAGGAGATGAAAATAATATTATTAATGAGGTGTATGGAAATATTTCCGAAAATATACTCTCAGATAATATATTAAAATCAGTTATTTCAGCACCCAAAAATGATGATTGTATTTTTATCAATACTGATATATACTTAATCGAATACCAGGTGATCAGAAAACATATCATAGCTACGAGAAAATGATTTGCGATGACGACAATGAAATCAATAGAGTTTTCTTTGACTATTAGTGGTTTACCACCACATAAGTCACTATTGAAAGTTAATTGCATAGTTTTACTAATTAGAATTAAATTTTGAATCATTAAATTCACTTTGAAACTATTTTAAGTTTTAAGGGCATTTATTTTTTAGCCGCCCAGTTTTTAAGATTTATTGAAACAATACGAGGAACGTTTTTTCATTTATTTTTTCATTTTGTATCGATTTTTAATTATACCTGGTCAGTAGGGCAATAAAAGATAACAAATAAATGTCAAAATAGGCGTGCTTTTTAAATATTTCTTAGACAAGCTAAACCTCATTTTTCCTATCTTTCTTATTTATCAAATTAATCGAAAATTAATTCAAGAAAAAAATGATATAAGCTTTATGACAGATAATCTCAAAACTGTTTTCGAATTTTGTACCTTTTGTACGAAAATGAATGAAAACAATTGGAATTAAAAATGACAATGAATTAATTGTATCAAAATCATTGTATCATTCAACAAATAGAAATTCAATAGAAAAAATGTTTTTTTTTCTCAACTGTTGCTAATATTAATTTTGAATTAATTTAATTTATTGCAGGAAATTAAAGCAAACAACACACGCTAATGGCGTATGTGTTCACGGTCGCACCCGACCGTGATAGAACCAAACATAAAAAATATATATGGAATGATTATAGAGGTGTAAGAATCTCAAAAATGCTCAATTTAAAGAATTGCGGTCGAACTTCGACCCCTGGGCGACCTCTAGTCTATCCATAGATACCTGAATTTTAAGCAAAATAATCTTTTCACCGTAAAAAGCGCCGTTTAATAACGTTCTGTTGAAATATATTATATTTTTTATTTATATTCGTCCCTTTAATACGTCCAAGCGATAGACAATGATCTTACTTTGGGCCGAAATTTAGTAAATCTAATTGCACGTGGCTCTATCACACACGAATACCATTTGGGGGTAGTCCGGGAGACGAGTACATGGGTTTACGAATTCCCCAATGTGGAGTTATGCTGCCAGAAAACATAGATACGGGAACTGAGGGCGAAACACGCACCACGCCAAGTACGCCACTTTGCGTCGAGTACACTCCTCGCGAATCGTACTCTCGCTTGCTCGCATGTGTCATCTATCCAGTCTCTATCCAGATGGGTATCTACCGGTGTCGGGTTTTCACAAGGACAATTTGTATCTATATGTTTTAAAAGATCGTTGGGAAAAAGTGCCATCGGGAAGAGGCTCCTTAAATTACGCACAATTGCTAATCTCTTTGAGACACAGGTCTTTTCGTTTTGTTTAAAAAAAAATAATTGGACATGTAAACACAATGTTACCACTATCCTACCAAAAGATATGATGCCATGTTAGGTTAAAAGGGTGTACCGAAGGGGTCCCTAGGGATTAACCCTCACCCTTGATTAACCCTCATCAGATAGCGCGGGTGAAAAAACACCGAAAGGATTTATTTATTGCTCACCTTTTCGGCAATATCTAAACTTTAGAACTTTTAAACGTTTTTTTTGTATATTTAAATTATTATGCTATTTTTGTTTTCGGCTGTTTTTAATTTAAAAAAAACTTTTATCAGATCTTTTGGATTATTTTATATCGGATAAAAAGATCTTTAATGTTTTAGAAAAGAAATTTCATCAATTTCTTGTGGACACAATAATTGCCGTCATTTCACACCAATCACTTTCAAATTGATATATAAAATTTAAGGTCATAAAGGGTTCGCTAAGGGTCAAAATTAGACCAGGGGAAAAGTGAAATTTTGCTATAACTTTCTTAGTATATAAAATATCGAATTAATTTAAATTTAATATTATTCCCTAAAAAGGGGCTGAAAAATTACAAAAAGTAAACTGTTTTGATAGCGCCAACCATTAGTCTTAGGGGTGGGATAAAGTGCTTTTTCAAAATACAAAAACCATTGTAGACCTCTAATTTCCCTACAACTTTTATTTGAAATAATTTTTGATATGAGCAACCCTCACGCCGCAGTTATAAGAGGGATTCAATATGCGCACTCTCGGTTGAGCCGCGCGGCAGCTCGCGCAGAGTTTGGTACAAGTTCGTACAATTGGCTTTCGCTTAAAAAACACTATCTACTTAAAAAAAATGCAGTTGCCAAATATTTAAATGAATATATTTCAAAGTAAATGCAAGAGAAATGCACAAATATATTATTATATATTTTTTATTATAATACAGTAATAATCTAGGATTTTAGAATTTGTATTAATTTTATTAAATCCTCACTTAAATAGTTTTTGAACAGCACATTATAATAGCATTAAAACACAATTATTTCAAATATACGAACATTCAACCAAATATAAAAATAATGGTGAGCATCACATCTGCATATTAAAATTGTTTTTTGAGGTGTCTTTAAATGTAAAAAAAACTTGATTATGCTAATCATATAATTAATTTTTTTGAACAAAAGATCTTCTTTTAGGTACTATTTAAGTACTTAGGTAAGTACCTAAAGTTTAATAGTAAATGTTACCTAATCGGTTCTTTAATAGAGTTTTGTTTGCACGCTTGTAATTGCAAATCGATAGGTTTTTTTTAATTCGTTTTTATTGAATTTGTGCAATCGCACTGCCTGCTTTCAATTTTATTTCATTTTCTGATGTAATTAATGCGTGGGTTTGTTATTTTATGTTAACTTAAAATGTTGCAGGGACGAAAAGATAATAAAAGTGTATAATTTAATGTTTATTTTTAATTAAGGCAAAACGCGTTTAATCGTGCTAATATTACGGGCGCGGACATAAAATTTAATAAATTATTTTATAACGAAAGTGGTTTTATTTCAAAGCAAGAGCGAAATAATATCACGTTTTATTTCAATTGTGCTGTTGCACTACAATACCTACTTTATTTTTTAATGATTGACTGAAATTAACACCAAATACTAATTAATTTGATTATCTGGATGGAAATTAAATTAACCGGATCTACTTAATTTAAATTAAATTCAATAAAAGATGACTTTAGCAATAAAAGTTGACTTTTGTGAACGCGTCGACCAAAAGGCGCGAATGACAATCTCGCTCTAACCTGTTCTAGGGCAGGCCAGGGCCGGCGCAGCGCTGTGTTTGAACTATTATTTTACATGTTATTGTAATTTTATGAACTACATTATGATTTAAATTAGATTTCGATGAACTTAACTGTAATTACTGCATATAAATTTTCCATTTTTTTGATAAACTACGTTGAAACTGTACATATTTTTTAACTGTAGGCATTCTCTGCATTTGAATTTAATTATTTCACAATGAATTGCATCTACAGGATGTTTTTATTTTCGCTGATGTCTTTTTGGGGAGTTAATCTATATCGACAGCTAAACCGGTCCCCTGAAAAAAAACCATCATACTAAAATAATTACAAAATTAAAAAAACTTTGTTTTTCTTCGAAGGGCTTGCTTCGCGAACCGCGCCATGCGTTCAATCGCCTTCTCAAACATTCAAATTATTTCTATACAATTTAGAATTCATTCTTTTCGTAATTAGGAAACATTTTTACTAAATTTTTTGCTCATTAATGTTTGATTAATGATCTATATCAACCACTTAAAAGGACATCGGCATACACCTGTGAATGCTTCTGTAACTGTCCTTTACGTGTACTCACACTATCTGCATTTAAATTCAATAATTTCACGATGAGTTGCATCGATATGCTTCTGTAACTGTCTTCTATATGTACTCGTGTAATCGCACTCATTGCATTTAAATTTCCTTATTTTTCGGTGAATTGCATCGACATGATTCTTCAAATTTGATTTGTTTGTAGTTGTGTGATTGCATTCGCTGCAATGAAATTTTCTTATTTTCCGATGAATTACTTCGATATGGTGTTGTAAACCTGTCTTATATGCACTGGTATATTCGCAATCGCTGCATTTAAATTTCCTTATTTTTCTGTGAATTGCATCGATATGGCGTTTTAAATGTGTTTTATTTGCACTGGTATATTCGCATTCGCTGCAATGAAATTTTCTTATTTTCCGATGAATTACTTCGATATGATGTTGCAAACATGTTTTATATGAACTGGTATATTCGCAATCGCTGCATTTAAATTTTCTTATTTTCTGGTGAATTGCATCGACATGATTCTTCAAATTTGTTTTGTTTGTAAATGCGTAATTGCATTCGCTGCATTTAAATTTTATTTTCCGGTGAATTGCATCGACATGTTTCTTCAAATATGTTTTGTTTGTAAATGCGTAATTGCATTCGCTGCATTTAAATTTTATTTTCCAGTGAATTGCATCGATATGGTGTTGTAAACCTGTCTTATATGCACTGGTATATTCGCAATCGCTGCATTTAAATTTCCTTATTTTCCGGTGAATTGCATCGATATGGCGTTTTAAATGTGTTTTATTTGCACTGGTATATTCGCATTCGCTGCATTTAAATTTTATTTTCCGGTGAATTGCATCGACATGATTCTTCAAATTTGTTTTGTTTGTACATGTGTAATTGCATTCGCTGCATTTCAATTTTATTTTCCAGTGAATTGCATCGATATGTTGTTTTAAATGTGTTTTATATGCACTGGTATATTCGCAATCGCTGCATTTAAATTTCCTTATTTTTCTGTGAATTGCATCGACATGTATCTTCAAATTTGATTTGTTTGTAGATGTGTAATTGCATTCGCTGCATTTAAATTTTCCAATTTTCCGATGAACTACATTAATATGGTCCACCAAATAATATTTGTTTATAAAATCCTTGTTACATTCATTACATTTGAATCGTATTCTTTTGTGTACAGAATCAATGTGACCTAATAAAATAGAGTTTTGCTTAAATGTCCTATTACACTCGTTACATTTATAATTTCTTTTTTTAATTTTATGTAATTTAGAGCGTTTTTTGTTCAGAGGAGCAGTCAATGTTAAACAAAGTTTTTCCTTTTCTTTGCAATCCAAGCATAATAAATTTGACTCGTGTTGATTAAGTACGCTATTTATCAAACCGCAATTATCAACGGTACACTTGCAACTACGACACGCAAAGCCGATTTCATTTGTTGTCAAAATGGATGTTTCTACATTTTGCGTTGTTTTACATTCGAATTTTTGATCTGCGTTAACACAATATTCTCCACTTGAAATATTAGCTTCCGATTTGATAAATTTAGTATTTTCCTCTTCAAAATAATCGCAGTGGTGATTAATTATCGTTTCTTTCTGGAAACCATAGAATCTTTTGTATTCAATGTGCGATTCACTAAAACGATCTGGATCAAGACTATTTTCGCATGATGGGTCTTGCGTCCCGTCGAAATGGCTGCTGGATGGATTGCAATCAACTGATTGCTCATATTTTATGGTAACATTGTCATCGTTTTGTTCTAATTTGAGAGCGGATTTATTTTCGTTTCCTTCCATAATTATAACCTCACTTAACCTAGTTCTGACAGTTCAGTCCATTTTGACATTTCGACCTGATTATTCTTTTTACAAAATATAGAAATAGGAAAGAAAAATAGTTGACATGACCGATTAATATATTTTTAAATATTAAAAATAATTGTAAATTTTAATCGTGAATATCCGAATAGCAAAAATATTCCTATTTTTTAATAGTATATTAAACTCTAACAAAGCAAATTTCCCACCTAAAAGCTGTAATTTTTATAACCTATATTCACATATTAATTTTATTTATAACTAGCGCCAACCAGTTAAGTTAAATTAAGGCAATAAATTGTAAGAAATTAAGCCGACTGTCAATAAACCGTGCAATTATAATATCACTAGTGAAATTGTAATATCACGGCTTTGACAGTATGCCAGCGACATTTATACGAGCATTTAGAGTTGACAAAGAGAATTAGGAAACTCATTCGCATTGTGTAGGTATTTAAATAAATACCTACACAATGTTTTAGGCCGCCCTGTAATAAGAATAGTATACAATGCGTTATGTCAGTCGATACTTTGTTATGGAATCATTGGTTGGGGTAATTGTAAAAAACAAACCTTAAGCCCATAGAAATAGCGCACACAGTACCCAATACCCAACTATAGTCCTACTAAACTTATTAATGTTTTTCTATAAATAAATAAAAACTTTATAAAAACGCCATTCTCATATATTTTATGAGACTCAAACCGCATAAATGCGTTAAATCAACATTGTTTTAATGAAATATATGGAAAAATATAAACCTCTCGAGGTTCCTAACTTTAACTTTTTAATTCTATATGAGCTCAGATAATTATGGGATAAAACGATATTCAGTACTTTTATAAGCTTTTATTAAACTCGAATGGAAATATAATGGCTTATTTGGGTAGGTGATGATGCGGCGCCACGCGGTCGGGACCTTCGGTACCAACGGCGATTCCAAGGATAAAGTTATTAAAATAAAAAAAAAAACTAAGCACACTAGGTAATGGCGAGGAAGTAGGTACAATGTTTCCCTAATTATTTGTGTGATTACTAAAAAATAAACATTATTTTTTTTACAATATTTATTAATATAAAAGAAACACAATATTTAACTCGCATAAGTTACAAAGGGCGAGCTTATTGCCGCAAGCAATCAACTCTACCAGATCTAATCAGATAGGTCTTGCGATAAAAATGTCGAGTCCAGTACTGGTCAAGGGATAGCGTTCCTTCAGCCAGGTCCACACGACCTCGACCTTCTGTTCGTGCCGGGCGAAGCCGGGTGTCCTGCATACCCGCCGACTGTGCACTAATTTCTTGAAGTTTTGCAAAAAGCTATATTTATCTATAATATGTGTTACAAATACATTAAATTAAATAAAATAAAACGTTCATATAATCTGTCAATGTCAATCAAAAATAATGTGTTAACACATGAGTTTGTATTTTTTTTTATTATTATTATTAAAGCAGATATTTCTATTTTACTTAGGTATATTCTCGAAAATTATTTTTTTTTTTTATCCCAAAGGTCTATATAATTCATTAATATTGCTCCTATAAATACAAACAAATTAATCTGGCGCAATCATCGATCATCTTAATAAAATTGCAGTCGAAGACAGAAATTAGAATGAAAAGTAGTATATAAACTCATAGAAACTTTAGTTTGACAATATATGATGAATTAACATAGCAACCAGACACCGAACCTATAGTCGAATAACCATAAACTGTCCGTTGATCAATTATTAGAACGAAGGTGTGAGATACAAGCGGTTGAAATGAAATATGCTTACGAAATAGATGGTGATCAATAATATATATCATGTTTCTTACCTAAAACGTTAACTTATTGTGATAAATTATAATATTCATAATATTTTATTTCTCTGATGAAGGTAGATAAATAAATAATTGAAAAAACAAATCACAGCCATTCGTTGATTCCCAGCCTCCCTCCCCTCCCTCCCCTCCCTCCCCTCCCCCTGGACCGCCTCCGTGGATTGATGATTGATGCTGTTTGTTAGTCGAGGCGTCAATCTGACGCGCTGCCCGGCGCCGTCTTGTTATTTCTCAGTTGTTTGAAAATAACGCTGTTTTTCACATATCAAAGTCAGGCATACTCTGTGAATCATCATCCACGCAAGTGATGATGATTGAACGATGGAAGGTGTAAATGGATGGATGAGCTAAATATGACTCAAACCGGTCACTTTCTCCATACTAGCTTTATGTACTCCCTTATTCTTTATCTTTATTCATTACTGAGAGAAATCAACAGTCTTACAAACAATTGGTATTAATGATAAGTTTACATTCTTAAAAAGTATTTGTAAAACTATTCGAAGATTTCTACTGTTAATATAAACACTAAAAACTAAGTTAGAAACTAAACATGTATAGTTAAATTATGCATATCGAAATGCTGACATGGCTTGAACTCACATGATATATGTAATAATAAATTAGTTTAAATTTGCACATTATATATATTATATATTATTACTAAAACCTAACACTTTTATAATATAAGTATCTCACACCACCTATCTATTTTGCTTTGTATGAGATAGTTTAAGATTACTTGTAACTAGTTTTATTTCAATTGTTTTATGCTATTTCATATGTATTGTTTTTGGATAAAATAAAATATATATATATTCATTATTTATATAATTGTATTGCCTAGTCATAAGCCTTAATGGCGGCTGTCTGGAAGGATTGCTTCTTAGCGAACGAACAGAGTGTCAAAACAATTAATGTATTTATGTATTTTTTTTATGTATTTGTATGTAGATATGGAAGAAAAATAAGACTGCATACAGTGTTATCTCATAATGTATCTAGGCTATATAAAAGAAATATTTTTATATATTTATATAACTTGATATTTGGGACGGATCTTTTGTCCAGATGCTTAAAGATCATTTGTTTTATATATATTTTTTTGACATTTATAGTTCTTTTTAATCTTCGGTTTTAGGTGGATTTCTTTAGGAAATCTGTTTTCTTGTTTTCTGTTTGTTATCTTCGGTTTTAGGTGGATTTCTTTAGGAAAGCCATCTACTGATATGGGACTTCCGGGAAATGTCGACACATCTTCGCGTTTCACATCCCCTGGAACCCAAAACCACCCTCAGTATTGATACATAATATTTAAGGGCACAAGATCTCGAACTTTCTTAGTATATAAGTTATTGAATTTATTTAAATTTTATATTATTCCTTAGAAAAGGGCCTAAAACTTATCTTAGTATTTTTTTTATAGTACCAACCATTATTCCTAGTGGTGGGCTTTTGTAGTCAGCCCCCCCCCCAAACTATTTTACCAGCTATTTTTTTTTTTATCTACCCACAAACGACCCACCGTTTTAATTTTAATTTTCGTACTGCGGAGCCATTAATTGTCAATGTATGTTTTAAACATTTCGCTAATCGCATTCGCTACAGTTGATTAACTTTATCTAAAAATGATTTTTTGAACTCATAAAAGATATTTTCATATGAATATTATTATAATTGACATATTTATATTTTTTAGTTGCTAGTTACGTACCTTTAATATTATCAATAGCGTTTAGTAGCAGTCAATTTATATTAAAATCAATTAAAAATAAGTGAACTACCTAGGAATTGTCTACAAGGGGAATTGTCTACAAGGGGTTGGGGAATTGTTCCCCAATCTCTCCTTATTCCTAATCCCCAACTTCGTTATGGGTGTATTTTTTCTATTTTATTAAGTTTGAAGGAAACTCTCAATGCCTTTATGTTTTGTTTGTTTTTTGTAATTTTATTTTTGTATCAGTTATAAATAAATAAATAATAAATAAATAAATAGTAATTTGCTACATAAAGGCGTAAATCGCATGTTTTTATATTTATAAATATCGTTTATCGAGACATTTATTTTACAATGTTGCTTTCAATTACTTATGTTCTGATTGACCGCATAAGTCACTGTTTAAATTAAAGTATTATTAGTAAATTTAACTTTGAAACTAACTTTTAAAACGTATAGATACGACATGTCGTACAAATCGTCCTTGTGAAAACCCAACACCGACATATGCGAGGCACTATGTTGAGTGCACTCGACGCAAAGTGGCGTACTTGGGCGCGGTGCGTTTTTCACCCTCAGCTGCCGTATCTGTATGTTTTAAAAGACACCTAATATTATTTAATAATGCCTTTGCATTGGCGTTATGGAATGAATTTAAAGTATATCTTAGCGAATTCTATAGATCATTATGAGACTGCGAATATTGAAGAGCGTAATCTAATTGATCTATAATTGACAGCAATCCTTCACAAATTAAATTCGCTTAATCTTCGATCAACTCTATTAATTGGAGGTAGAACTTTACAAAGTGTGTTTAAATTGCCTCTACCTATTTCGGAAGGAAAATTCTGTAGCGAATACTATGTGCCCACTGCAAGTGTTGAAAATCATGGATAGATCATTGCAGGATCTATGCGATGAAAATCAAAAACATAAACCATTTGGAGGGAAAACGAAATCTTAGCAGTTGTCTCACATGGATCACTTGCAACTTTAACTGAAAAGTGTGTCACAAGTTGGCATTAATTTGTTTATTTTCAAAAAGTAACTTTTACTCAAAATATGAGAGCAAAATATTGAAAAAAATTGGTAATGATGAGGCCCACAATTGACACAGTTTGGTGGAAATATTATTGAAATACCTCAGCAATTAATAGGAGATGAAAATAATATTAATAATGAGGTTGTATGGAAATATTTCCGAAAACATACTCTCAGATAATATATTAAAAACAGTTATTTCAGCACCCAAAAATGATGATTGTATTTTTATCAATACTGATATATACTTAATCGAATACCAGGTGATCAGAAAACATATCATAGCTACGAGAAAATGATTTGCGATGACGACAATGAAATCAATAGAGTTTTCTTTGACTATTAGTGGTTTACCACCACATAAGTCACTATTGAAAGTTAATTGCATAGTTTTACTAATTAGAATTAAATTTTGAATCATTAAATTCACTTTGAAACTATTTTAAGTTTTAAGGGCATTTATTTTTTAGCCGCCCAGTTTTTAAGATTTATTGAAACAATACGAGGAACGTTTTTTCATTTATTTTTTCATTTTGTATCGATTTTTAATTATACCTGGTCAGTAGGGCAATAAAAGATAACAAATAAATGTCAAAATAGGCGTGCTTTTTAAATATTTCTTAGACAAGCTAAACCTCATTTTTCCTATCTTTCTTATTTATCAAATTAATCGAAAATTAATTCAAGAAAAAAATGATATAAGCTTTATGACAGATAATCTCAAAACTGTTTTCGAATTTTGTACCTTTTGTACGAAAATGAATGAAAACAATTGGAATTAAAAATGACAATGAATTAATTGAATCAAAATATTTGTATCATTCAACAAATAGAAATACAAACCGTAATTGTGTTTTTTTTTCTCAACTGTTACTAATATTAATTTTTAATTATTTTAATTTATTGCAGGAAATTAAAGCAAACAACACACGCTAATGGCGTATGTGTTCACGGTCGCACCCGACCGTGATAGAACCAAACATAAATAATATATATGGAATGATTATAGAGGTGTAAGAATCTCAAAAATGCTCAATTTAAAGAATTGCGGTCGAACTTCGACCCCTGGGCGACCTCTAGTCTATCCATAGATACCTGAATTTTAAGCAAAATAACATTTTCACCGTAAAAAGCGCCGTTTAATAACGTTCTGTTGAAATATATTATATTTTTTATTTATATTCGTCCCTTTAATACGTCCAAGCGATAGACAATGATCTTACTTTGGGCCGAAATTTAGTAAATCTAATTGCACGTGGCTCTATCACACACGAATACCATTTGGGGGTAGTCCGGGAGACGAGTACATGGGTTTACGAATTCCCCAATGTGGAGTTATGCTGCCAGAAAACATAGATACGGGAACTGAGGGCGAAACACGCACCACGCCAAGTACGCCACTTTGCGTCGAGTACACTCCTCGCGAATCGTACTCTCGCTTGCTCGCATGTGTCATCTATCCAGTCTCTATCCAGATGGGTATCTACCGGTGTCGGGTTTTCACAAGGACAATTTGTATCTATATGTTTTAAAAGATCGTTGGGAAAAAGTGCCATCGGGAAGAGGCTCCTTAAATTACGCACAATTGCTAATCTCTTTGAGATACAGGTCTTTTCTTTTTGTTTTAAAAAAAAATAATTGGACATGTAAACACAATGTTACCACTATCCTACCAAAAGATATGATGCCATGTTAGGTTAAAAGGGTGTACCGAAGGGGTCCCTAGGGATTAACCCTCACCCTTGATTAACCCTCATCAGATAGCGTGGGTGAAAAAACACCGAAAGGATTTATTTATTGCTCACCTTTTCGGCAATATCTAAACTTTGAGCCTTTTAAACTTTTTTTTTGTATTTTTACATTATTATGCTATTTTTGTTTTCGGCTAATGTTTTTAATTTAAAAAAAAACTTGTATCAGATCTTTTGGATTTCTTTAATGTTTTAGAAAAGAAATTTCATCACTTTCTTGTGGACACGATAATTGCCGTCATTTCACACCAATCACTTTCAAATTGATACATAAAATTTAAGGTCATAAAATCTCGGTCAAGTTCGCTGAGGGTCAAAATTAGACCAGGGGAAAAGTGAAATTTTGCTATAACTTTCTTAGTATATAAAATATCGAATTAATTTAAATTTAATATTATTCCCTAAAAAGGGGCTGAAAAATTACAAAAAGTAAACTTTTTTGATAGCGCCTACCATTAGTCTTAGGGGTGGGATAAAGTGCTTTTTCAAAATACAAAAACCATTGTAGACCTCTAATTTCCCTACAACTTTTATTTGAAACAATTTTTGATATGAGCAACCCTCACGCCGCACTAATAAGAGGGATTCAATATGCGCACTCTCGGTTGAGCCGCGCGGCAGCTCGCGCAGACTTTGATACAAATTCGTACAATTGGAGTTCGCTTAAAAAAAACTATCTACTTAAAAAAAATGCAGTTGCCAAATATTTAAATGAATATATTTCAAAGTAAATGCACAAATATATTATTATATATTTTTTATTATAATACAGTAATAATCTAGGATTTTAGAATTTGTATTAATTTTATTAAATCCTCACTTAAATAGTTTTTGAACAGCACATTATAATAGCATTAAAACACAATTATTTCAAATATACGAACATTCAACCAAATATAAAAATAATGGTGAGCATCACATCTGCATATTAAAATTGTTTTTTGAGGTGTCTTTAAATGTAAAAAAAACTTGATTATGCTAATCATATAATTAATTTTTTTGAACAAAAGATCTTCTTTTAGGTACTATTTAAGTACTTAGGTAAGTACCTAAAGTTTAATAGTAAATGTTACCTAATCGGTTCTTTAATAGAGTTTTGTTTGCACGCTTGTAATTGCAAATCGATAGGTTTTTTTTAATTCGTTTTTATTGAATTTGTGCAATCGCACTGCCTGCTTTCAATTTAATTTCATTTGCTGATGTATTGCGTGGGTTTGTTATTTTATGTTAACTTAAAATGTTGCAGGGACGAAAAGATAATAAAAGTGTATAATTTAATGTTTATTTTTAATTAAGGCAAAACGCGTTTAATCTTGCTAATATTACGGGCGCGGACATAAAATTTAATAAATTATTTTATAACGAAAGTGGTTTTATTTCAAAGCAAGAGCGAAATAATATAACGAACGTGATATCACGTTTTATTTCAATTGTGTTGTTACATTACAATACCTACTTTATTTTTTAATGACTGACTGAAATTAACACCAAATACTAATTAATTTAATTATCTGGATGGAAATTAAATTAACCGGATTTACTTAATTCAAATTAAATTCAATAAAAGATGACTTTAGCAATAAAAGTTGACTTTTGTGAACGCGTCGACCAAAAGGCGCGAATGACAATCTCGCTCTAACCTGTTCTAGGGCAGGCCAGGGCCGGCGCAACGCTGTGTTTAAACTATTATTTTACATGTTATTGTAATTTTATGAACTACATTATGATTTAAATTAGATTTCGATGAACTTAACTGTAATTACTGCATATAAATTTTCCATTTTTTTGATAAACTACGTTGAAACTGTACATATTTTTTAACTGTAGGCATTCTCTGCATATGAATTTAATTATTTCACAATGAATTGCATCTACAGGATGTTTTTATTTTCGCTGATGTCTTTTTGGGGAGTTAATCTATATCGACAGCTAAACCGGTCTCCTGAAAAAAAACCATCATACTAAAATAATTACAAAATTAAAAAAACTTTGTTTTTCTTCGAAGGGCTTGCTTCGCGAACCGCGCCATGCGTTCAATCGCCTTCTCAAACATTCAAATTATTTCTTTAAAATTTAGAATTCGTTCTTTTCGTAATTAGGAAACATTTTTACTAAATTTTTTGCTCATTAATGTTTGATTAATGATCTATATCAACCACTTAAAAGGACATCGGCATACACCTGTGAATGCTTCTGTAACTGTCCTTTACGTGTACTCACACTATCTGCATTTAAATTCAATAATTTCACGATGAGTTGCATCGATATGCTTCTGTAACTGTCTTCTATATGTACTCGTGTAATCGCACTCATTGCATTTAAATTTCCTTATTTTCCGGTGAATTGCATCGACGTGTTTCTTCAAATTTGTTTTGTTTGATCATGTGTAATTGCATTCGCTGCATTTAAATGTTATTTTCCAGTGAATTGCATCGATATGGCGTTGTAAACCTGTCTTATATGCACTGGTATATTCGCAATCGCTGCATTTAAAATTTCTTATTTTCCGATGAATTGCATCGACAAGCATCTTCAAATTGGTTTTACTCGTACATGTGTAAATGCATTCGCTGCATTTAAATTTTATTTTCCGGTGAATTGCATCGACATGTTTCTTCAAATTTGTTTTGTTTAAACATGCGTAATTGCAACCCCATACAACCACATGGAGTATGTGTAGCGATGGAGAGACTGTCTGACTGTTAGCTGTCTGTCTGTCTGATAACACACAAAATGGCATATAACACATTTTGTACTCATTCATTCGGAAAAGCGCCACAAAATCTCGGAAAAATAATCCCTGCTTTGATTTATTACATGCAGAAGAATTGTAGAGTTAGTTGATTGACATTGTTACATTGTCGCGTTGTTCTTAAATACAAAAGGTGTTTTTAGTTAATTTTTAAGGCTACTAAAACAACATATTCTGACAACACAATCTATACAATAGGAAGTTATACTAAACAATCAATTATTAATCTCAGAATAGATAGATTAACCCTATGAACTTTATTATATTTTATTATAATATATACACAATAATTTCTTAAAATTAAATATTAAAATCATAATATTTCAGAGGCCTATTCTAACATGCGTACAATCTATTTCTGCCAATATTTTTGGAATTTAAGGAATTTCATAGAATTCTCTGATTACTGTGTTTAAATCTAACATAATGTCTTCTTAAATTAGCAATAGCTTGACTGACAGTCCACACAATTCTACAAGCTGAAGATACAGCTAAACCACTAAAATCTGATGATGCAATCAACATTGATCCAAGGGCATAAAATCGCCAAGTCAACAGAAGGCGTTGCAAAGGAGGAATAGCAAAATTTCTGAAAATATGCCGCAGGCACGAGTCGTTGCACGCCGAAGTCGCAGTTATTAATAATAATATTTATTGGTACACATTTTTCCATTACAAAATAGAATAACAAAGCATTATTTATTCAAAAATAAAACCAATGAAAAAAAAACAAAGTTAATTATGCCAAATAATTGATTGATTAATTAACACATTAATCAACAAACTAAGCCGACTACAGGCATCTCTAATTTAACATATATGTTTAGTACGGGCAATGTCCAGTTAGGTATGGTTATGTTATTATTCATCATCTGAGAAATATATATAAACAAAAATAAATAAAACATACATTTAAAATCACTGTCACTAAAACGGATCCTCCTATAAGAAGTTTTAAAGTTATATTTTAGTAACATTTTAATTTTACATACGTCGATACGATTAGGTAACATGTGGCAACACTATGGCCAATTTCGGATCAAACGGTGAAATATTTTAACATTTATGTATGGGGCTTCAAGAAAAACACCATTGAAGGAATATAATTTTATGTTAACTTTTCAACCATATCTAATAGGGATAACCCCGGTATATCTAAACATTCATTTCAAATTATTACTTATAAGTACCTATAGTAAAACATATTATAAGTAATGAATAAAATAATATAATTTAAAACAGTAGTTAGAAAGTATAAATTGGGTAAATTATCCCGCTATGAGAAGTTAAAACAAACCCTCAAAAAGCTTTTCATCAATATTTAAAAAAAAAAAGAACCTACTTTACATTAAAAGGAATGATGAACGATGCAACTAAAAAAAATGGAAATAGACGAAAAACATTATAACATTGTAAAGCATTGACGTCAGCTAACCGTCTTGGTTTAAAACCTCTTAAAATCAAATACTTACATTAAAAAAGAAAATAAAAAGACTAAATTAAAATTTAAAAAAAAATACTTTGAATTAATGATAAACTAATGGAAAGAAGTATAGCAACTAAGGTAGAAAATAAATTGTTTTTTATGGTAAAAGTTATGGAACGTCAAAACTACCAAGTCATAAAGCATATTGGGCTGATAAAAAAAAAATGCTGATGGATTGGAAGGACTAATTACAGAGGCGCGACACACCATTCGTAAAACGCGCGGATCGCACATTGCCACATTATAAAAACATTATATTTGGCGATGAACACCATCAAAGTGTCTTTTTAAACTTTCTTTACGAATACACATATAATCACACTCGCTGCATTTATATTTTTTTATTTTGCGATGAACACCATCAATGTGTCTTTTTAAGTTTCCTTTTTGAGTACAGATATAATCACACTCACTGCATTTATAACTTTTTATTTTGCGATGGACACCATCAATGTGTATTTTCAAGTGTCCTTTTTTAAAACAGATATAATCACACTCGCTGCATTTATATTTTTTTATTTTGCGATGGACACCTTCAATGTGTGTTTTTAAGTATCCTTTTTGAGTACACATATAATCACACTCGCTGCATTTATATTTTTTTATTTTGCGATGGACACCTTCAATGTGTGTTTTTAAGTATCCTTTTTGAGTACACATATAATCACACTCGCTGCATTTATATTTTTTTATTTTGCGATGGACATCATCAACGTGTCTTTTTAAGTTTCCTTTTGTAATACACATATAATGACACTCGCTGCATTTATATCTTTTTATTTTGCGATGAACACCATCAATGTGTGTTTTTAAGGTTCCTTTTTGAGTACACATATAATCACACTCGCTGCATTCATATTTTTTTATTTTGCGATGAACACCATCAATGTGTTTTCTTATGCTTCCTTTTTCAGTACACAAATAATCACACTCGCTGCATTTATATCTTTTTATTTTGCGATGGACACCATCAATGTGTGTTTTTAAGTGTCCTTTTTGAGTACACATATAATCACACTCGCTGCATTTATATCTTTTTATTTTGCGATGAACACCATCAATATGTCTTTTTAAAGTTATTTTTCTTAAAAACATATTATCACACTCGCTGCATTTGTTTCCTTTTACACTGCTATGAACGTCTTTGATGTGATTGATTAATAGACATTTAAATGCAAACGACTTACAGCATTCGTTACATTTTAATTGTCCAAATATTTTATTTTTATTTGGTGTTTCTACGTTCAAACATAACCTACATAAAAAAATAAAAAAGTCTTTGCACACGGATCTATCGCATTGAACATTAATGGACGCGGTGCTATCTAGAGGACTCCCGCACTTCGTACACGAAAAATCTAAAGCGCTTACATTTATTTTTGGAATTTTCTTTGTAATTTCTTCGTATTTCACGACATTCGCCAAATTGTAAATATCAGGCTCTTTCTTGATAAATTGAACATCTCCTATTTCAATTTCCCGCTGTTGATTTATGTTAATTTCTTGGTTTTCATTTCTAGAATTTTCTTCATTTTTCAGATTAACAGAACTAAATAATTCCCAACTGGAATGGTGCATTTTAAAACTAATAAAGCTTACTTTGCAATAAATATAATGGTTGCGTATTGTTTGGCAGCGCTGTCATTGTGTTGTTATTTAGGTTAAATATTAAAATGTCAAAATGTCAAAGATACAGATTTGAGTGACTTTTAAGGCCACAATTCGAATTTTGAAAAACATAATTATCGCTGTCAATGTTATTTATAGCGAAATTCATTCCTAGTACTTTTTATTTGATAGGAAATTTAGTTATCTTAGGGTTTAAAATGAAAAATATCTTTGATTGTTAATAATGTTTTATTTTCAATTTCGCTGTGACAAGTCAAAAAACGTTTTGTAACTTTAACTCTATGGTCCAAGTAACAATTTTTTCAAATAAAACGTACTACTTACTATTGGAAATGAGGACATTATTATTTACAAATAATGATTAGTGTCCTATTAAAGTGATAAGTGAGACATAAATTGGTATGAAATAAAACAAATTATGGTTTAAAATCACTAAAATAATAAGTAGGCATTTTTTATAATAAAATGCAGAAGAATTTTGGAAACTCAAACAATAAAAAAATATGTTTTTTTACTTGAAGTAAATAAATATTCTCAGCTTTACGAAATCAAATATATTGTCCTGACCCATTTCAGTCAACAGATATTTGGATAGATGCTTTATGAGTGTATGTCGTCTGTTTAGTTCAAAAACAAGTTAAATGACAAAATGGGGTAAAATGAGTTGAAAATACAGTTTTGATCAGTTTTTCGAGCTCTATCGACTGGTATAACACACTAAATAAAACGATGGCTGGTTTAGAAGTTATCTTGTTTAAATACCGACTAAATACATTGATTCGCAGAAATATGTACTATTCAAATCTTCTAAGTGAATTTATAGGAGTTTTTTTCTAGATTCATTCTAGGAAAAAAACACAAAATACCTTGAATGCTTTTACATGAAAGTATATTTTCTGTGACATGACATCATATTTTAAGTAAAAACTAATATAACTGCGTCGATATGATTTTGTAAATTTGATTTTATTGAACACTTGTAATTACACTCACTGCATATGAAGTTTTTAATTTTGCGATGACCTCCATCGATATGCCTTTGTAAATTTGTTTTAATTAAACACTTGTTATCGCACTTGCTGCATATAAATCTTTTTTATTTTTTGATTCACTGCAGTAATATGAGCCATTAAAATATATTTTTTTCTGAAATTCTTTTTTAGTTCGTTACAGTTTAACTTTATTTTTTTATGACATAATTAAATATGATTTCGCATAAACTTCTTATCACATTCGCTACATTTATAGTTGTATTTTTTAAATCTTAATGGTTTATTGTTAACCTTATTTCGATTATCAATCATAGTTGGTTCTTTACTTTGTTTTCCTTTGCATTCTAAGCATATCACATTTGACTCATTGCAATCACTGTTTAGAGTATATAATAAGCCGTATTTATCAAGGGAACCTTTGCAATTGGTACAAGTAAAATTAATGTCTTCTAATTTTACAATTGGGTTTTTTACATTTTGAACTTTGTGATTAATGTGTTGGTCGTAAGAGTCGTCGGTTTCCAATTTTATAAACTTAATATGTTCGTCTTTAAAAGCATTACTTTGTACATTTGTATTGAATTCTTCCCGGGAACCAAAATCACTGCCGGATTGAATGCAATCACTTACTTGCTCATCAACAATATCATCGATTTGTTCCATTTTAATGTCAGTTTTATATTCGTAGCCCTCCATTTCGATTTTATCTTATCAAAGGGTTTTAACCGGGAATATGACAAAGTAACGCAAAACTATGTTTTAAGTTTTAAGTTGGTTTTAATTATAGTTCTTTAGTTACGCCTAATTCAATTCTACGTTTTTCATAATTTCTACTATGAAGAGTGATTTCCTTGTCCGCGCAATCAGTGTAACGACTCATTTAGAATTAGACGCAAACAAGGTCGGTTTCTTAAAAATTACACCGTAACGGTGTCAAGGCAAATAAAAATATAATAACTTCGCTAATGATGACAACACCCCCTTAAATACCTGTATAAATATTTTTTACTGTTGTAAATTGGCGACAGCTGTGTCGGAGGCGGCCCTCTTAAACACTACTATGGGCGCGTAAATTGACTTCGTCACCTTTGATGAGTCATTTAATATGGTAGGCTTTCTGGAGGCTGGCTTCAACCGAAATTCTCTCTTCATCAGGCAACACTGTTGAGGTTATTTTTACTGCTCACAAAAGTATATTTTATAAGACGCAACCGGGCAATTCATAGATAAGAAAAATATTACCTCGAAGAGCTGAGGAGGTGTTTGTGTTCCCTATTACGCGTAAGAATCTTTTATAAAAAATTGCAACTCCCACGGACCGACTCTGATAGCGAAATGTTTGCGAAGTCAGATTTTAGAATTTTAAAGTTTTACTCGAATCCACATGAAAAATAAGACGAAAATTTTAAATTCGAAATAATAAAAAAATTACGTTTAACAAATATTTTCTCTATGAGGAATCCCATGTTAAAAAAGAGTTTTTTTTTTTATTTATTTGAATTATCAAAGTTTATTATTAGTTAATTTTATCAAAGCACTCTTGTAAATTCCCTTTTTGCATTTCACTTACACGCGAGCGAACTACTTATGATTCAATATTATCATGTAAAGTTTACGATTTTTTTCTCGAAAACCATATTGAATTTTGATATGACGTCAAAACAAATCATGTTTTAAATCGCAGGGGCAATTAGCTGGATTTTCTTCTTAGGAAATCTAGTGATTATTTCATTCATATCTGAGGATCCGCTCTCGCAGCATCCGGAAGGCAACCTCCTGCAGCCGCCCAACCCCGCTGGAGGGGATGCTCGTCTTCAAGGCCAACTGCCCTGCCACACCAAGATGATGATGACGAGGAAGCGCCTGGGGCTGCCTCTCGACGATGTCGCCCAACATCATCTAGCTCCTAAACTATTATATCTTGCGCTGACCTTAGCCCCATACAATTAGTAAGCGAACCAGAAATGATTCGCTATTTGTTTACATAGGAATCAGATTTAACAAATGTTAACAGTTGAGGATCGATACTCTTGCCCGTCCATAGCTTCATATTGTTATCGACATCTGAAAAAAAAAAAAATATGCATTTTTCCAATAAATTATATATCTGAGACTTGGTTGCGGCAACTGCATAGTGTTTTAATTACTAAAGATTTGCTGTCAATTTCTCCTTAAGAGTTGAGCAGTCTAAACTACTTTGCAGGGTTGTCCCGAGACCATTCGGGGTTGTTTATGTTCCCTATTACGAGTAAGAAGTTGTATAAAAAATACGAACATAATTCACCCTAATCATAGTATTTTGTATTTTTATTAAAGCACTGGTGTAAATTGTAGCCTCGACTGACAGTCAACGACCTACGCGATGCGAGCGGACGATCGCCTGGCGCACGTATGACTGCAACGATCTAATACTAACACTTTAGGTGTAATTTTTTTTTCTCTGAAACCATGATTAATTCGATATGTTGCCTTAACAAATTGCGTTTGAAATCGGGAATGGTCGCAGGACATTTTGTATATATAATTTCAATGGTAAAAGTATTAAAAACACTTAACATCTTCCGCTCCGTACGTACTACACGATGCCTTTTATGTTGATATAGCTTTTGTAAGTAAAACTCGAATTATTTACCGCCAAATCCGTGACAAACACTTTTAATTCACTCACGCACTTTTCACATAAACAATCAAACGTCACAATCTAACTAAAATTTAAAAAAATGTTGATTAGCTTATGCCTTCAGCGCGTTTGACGAACGGAGCGTAATGTGTCAAGTGCGCAGTATAAAATATGAATAGACGATGAATGACGTGTTCACCCGCAAACGGCACCTGGCGACATTAATGACGAGATATCTCATCATCATCATCGGCGCTGAGTGTGTTAACT
This sequence comes from Neomicropteryx cornuta, assembly GCA_020383195.1. NCBI lineage: Eukaryota > Metazoa > Arthropoda > Insecta > Lepidoptera > Micropterigidae > Neomicropteryx > Neomicropteryx cornuta. The sequence continues at coordinate 85,183 of JAHKQU010000067.1, read as the reverse complement.
TATTTTTCTCATGATAGTCACAAACTCAACGTACAGTAATATTATGCGGTTGATATAAGATCGAACGACGTATTATCTTGTCAATTGTATTTTTTATTAATAATAAGGCGACTATAAAAAATCGTAGAGCCATTTTTACGGACAGTGTGGTGGTATTTAAGCCCTTCTTTGCGTCTAGCGACTCGTGTGCACATCAATGAAAACTATTCCGTACGGGAAGATGATACGAGTACAAACGAATTACCGGATCGGACTGCTATAGCTATAGCTAATGCTATAGCGCTATAGCTAGCATTGTGCCTGAGTAATATCTCCTATCACTTTTTGAAGTTTACGGCCGGTTAGTTCCGGGACATTAATTGTAGATTTTAAATTGATTTTAACAAAAGTTATTCGGCGATAACGCAACTTTAAAATGGGATGTTTGAATGATTGCAGGTGAAATCTGGGGGCGGCATAAAACCCCACGGACTCAGAATGGAGGTAAAGGTGGACTTCTCGAGGGATATTCTTAAAGTAAGATTTTTTACTCTACCAGGCTTTAGTTTGTTGCACTGGCCTGTTCTCACCGGGTATTTAAATATCCTTCCAAAAGTTGGCACCGGAATTATATAAAATATATAAATAAATACCAGTACTGCCCTTCTAAGCGCGAATGAATCATCTCGAGGAGCTATTTCTCATAGATGTGTTAAATAAATTTCGTTTGGAAATGTAATAAATGTACCCACAAATAAGAAAAATTCCAAATAAGTAAACGTCATTTGGGCATAGAACGACAGTATAGGTAATTAAACTTGTGCTTAGGACGACAGTATAGGTAATTAAACTTGTGCTTAGGACGACAGTATAGGTAATTAAACTTGTGCTTAGGACGACAGTAGAGGTAATTAAACTATTTCCTCCACCCTTTCACGATTGACCCGATCTCAGTATTTCTGTGGCGGCTAAGCCCGTAACTAAATGTGAATTTCATTGAATGAATGATTGCCGATTTGCTAAGCTGCTCATGATAGCAAACCCACCTCTGAGCCGGGATAGTTAAGGTCGCTATGCTCTCATGCAACCCACTCATGCAAAATCTCAACCACCCGAAAAGGCCGGTAAAAGGACACCTGCTATCTTTCTCTCTAAAAGCAGTTTTCGCAGGAAAAGACATGTCATCTCAAATAATGACCATTTAAATAAATTCCTCCTAAAATTTCAATTTTGAATCAAAATGTCAAGCTGTGATCGCAAATTTGGACGGTCATTTTCTAAGATGACGTTGAAGAGTAAAAAATGAATGCGTCCATCTCTATTTGTAATATAATTGCGAAATAAACGCAATTAGTAGCGTAGGATAATGCGTTTGTCCCTCTCTAACCAATTGGCGAATGCTATAGGAGCGAAAGAATAAAGAGACCCCTTCCCCTCACGTCGGATCGAAGGCACTGTGGTCAATTTGCGTTTCACAAGCGCCCATAGATGAGACATGGAAGTCGTATCAACCACTTTGAGTGACTGTACGGCAATGTATGCAGTAAAGGCCTTAGTGAGGTTCCATTTGTTAGTAGAAGTTCTTCAATCGGCCGCCCAATTGTGTGTCCTCCATAGAAGGCAGTACGCCGTTTGAGCGTTGAATGAATCCGACTGATTCTGTTGAAAGAAATATTAGCGAGGATTAATAAACATTTCATTTCATACGTAAATCTTTAATTCTGCAGTTTGTTGCTTTTTCCACTGGGGTCAAAAACATTTAAATTGCCTAACGGAGGCCTCTTAAGTCGAAATCAACGTTTACACGCTTAACCCATATTTATTCATTATACTTATTATCTGGATACGGACAAAAGGAGACTGATCAGTATGGTAAACATTGGTACCTATTGTAAGGATTTTTTAACACATTAGGAGGTCGTAAACCTTCAACTGACCATTCAGGTGGCCAACCTACCTCATACAAAAATCTATGGAATGTTTAGAAAACGATTGCCTAGAACCCTTTGTGAATTAGAAGCCCGCCTTCACCGAAGAAGTGTATTGGAGTTTCCGGGGCTGAACTTGTCATTTGCTGATATTTTAATCAAGCGCAGGTGTTTGTCCCGAGAGGATTCACGTCCGCTCGGCTAGAACTGCCGACGGATACCCTCTGCCCCCAGGCTGGCCAACGTGGGAGGGCTGTTTTTGTTGTTCCCCACCAGGGATACCAACCCTAGTACCTGAAATATGAAAAATACTTCATAATTAGTTCTATTACGTTTATAAGAAATACGGGTATCAAGTTATAGCAAAATTATTGGAGTTACTAATATAGGTAATATTTAAACTTAGGTCCAAAAAAGTATTCACCTAAGATGCTATAAACTTACACAAAATCTGCAGTCTGATTGCAACTCCGGTGATTTACTACTCAGGCTGCCATCCTGAAGATAAGTACATTTAGCGAGCGGCACTAATCACATAACGGTCGGACGGTAAACCGTACCGAGCGACGAAACCGGTACGGGTCAGTCATGGGGTCTAAGGGCTTGGTCTCTGGTTGTTGACATAGGAGTGTTGCAATCCGTGTGTTGTTTATTTTTATTGTGTTTCATAGCTTATTGTGGATAAATTGTTCTTAAAACTGTTTTAAATGGAGTTATTTACCTTCTTGTCTCTGTGAAAGTGTTTTATCAAGCAATAAATCTCAAAATATTAGTTTAAATCTCACTTTTAAATTACCAAAACTATTAAAAACTACCCTCAGTCAAGTGTCAAACTCCTGTTATTTAATCTGACAGTTCTTCTTCGTTTTTGTATAGAGTGGCAATCACTCAAATAAAACCCAGTTCACACCACCAAAAATGGCCCAACCAGTTAATCAATCAGAAAATGAATTTATAAAATTAAATGAACGTCTAGATAATATTACCGATATTTTACAAAAACTCGCAACAAATATTTCATCAATTTCTGATAGTACCAAAAATAACTTTAAAAAATTGAGCAATCAATGTGAACACCTTGATCGCACGTGCAGAAGGTTAAATATTATAATATTTGGAGTTGAACAAAAACCAGGCCGTGAGCTATATCAAGACCTAGTTTCTTCAATTTGTGATATCTTCAATATACGGCTTGGACTACCGATGTATGATCACCATATAGCATTTGCATGCCGTCTAGGACATCATGGTTCGAATAGACCAGTACTTGTCCAATTCATTCATTATGGCATGAAACTGTCAGTGCTACAAAATACTAAAAAGCTGAAAAATACTACCATCCGTATTACCGACGATTATACATTGAGCCTAAGAGCTGAAAGGCAGGCTTTGATACCACACTTAGTAAGTGCAAGGAATGATGGCCACATGGCACAGTTGAAAGGTACCAAATTGTTTATAAATAATAAACTATGGACGATGGATCAGTTTGACGTTAGGGATACTAACAATACATGCATACCACCACAGGGATTAGCTGTTAGCAATTTGCCAATGACGACCGCTAGAAATTTATCGAATAACCCGAGACAGCAGGTTGTTGAAACGCCACTAGATAACTCAATGTCTACACTAAATAAAATGTGCAGCACTTCGCAGCATAACCCACCATTGGCTTCTAATCTATCTGGAGCTTCAGTTCGAGTTATGCGTCCACGAATGTGTCCACGCACTCAACACCTTCGCAATGTATCGCAAGCGAGTGCCTCAAGAAAAGTTCCTGTTAAACTAGCAGTTCATAAAAGGAAATACGCTACAAAAGTAAAACCTGATGATGAAAAAGAAATAACCCATCCTTCAAGGAATTACGATCCTAACATCCAAAAGACGCAACTCAGCCCACCATCGGCTAGCCAGGTAGCAAATGACTCTGGCCCACACTCCATTATGTACAACGTGTCCACTCCAAAAAACTAAATAAATCTCAAAATATAAGTTCTATAAAAGTATTACATGGAAATATTCGTAGCATTCCTTATAAATCAGATGATATCCAAGTATTTCTTGCATCTCTACAAGATGACCCGGATGTATTGTGCTTTACGGAGACTTGGCTCAATGAAAAAAATAAGAAATTAGCTCAGTTACTACTAGTCAGTACTACGTCGCCGCAAGTCAAACAAGGCTGTTACGTGAACATGGTGGAACGATCATTTTTATAAAAAATAAATACGAATCCGAAGTCATTGACATCTCTGACCTTGTTGATGATGTCAATTTTGAAGGAGTTGCAATTAGAATTAAGTCTTTAAATTTTATAGTAATATGTGTTTATCGTTCTGGTGGTTCTTTTGATGATTTTAATGAAAAATTTAATACGTTACTCAAACTAGTATATAAAAATAAAAATGTTTGTATTTGCGGAGACTTCAATGTTGACTTTCTAAAAAATTCAAAAGAGAAAAAAATATTAACTGATTTATGCCAATTATACAACTTCCATCACGTATTTAAAAAAATACCATCAAGAATAGACTCAGTTACAGATAGAATGTCATTACTAGATAATTTTCTAGTAAATATATCAAAGCAATCCATCAATCTTAAGATTTTATAACCAGGCTTGTCTGACCACCACTTCCATCACGTTGAAATCAAAGATATTTTCAAACCTATTCAAAACTACATAATCAAAGAAAAAAGACAGTATAATGATAAAAATCATGCTATATTCAGGAAATGGCTTCAATTTCTAAATTGGAATTACTTAGATAGTTTAAAAGACATAAATAAAGCTTATAGCTGGTTTCATGATCAGATAAGCACATGTTTTCAAAAATCATTCCCAACAATAAAAATAAAACAATATACATCGGCGAAAAAAAATCATTGGATTAATCCGAATCTTATAAAGAGATGTAAATTGAAAAGAAAACTTTTAAAAAAGTACTATACCTCATTCAGCCCTTTTCTTAAACGCCACATACAATTAACTAACCTACAATTGAGAAAAGGCATAAAAGAAGCAAAAAAAACATATTATTCAAATAAAATAAGGGAATCAAACAATAAAGCGAAAACAATCTGGTCAATTATAAATCAGGAGATAGGGCGGTTGAAAAATAGGAAAAAAAAGAATATTGCTCTTTGCTTAAATAATAAAATTGTAAGTCAACCTGATATTCTAAGTAATGAATTTAATGATTTTTTTGCCGAAAAACCTTTAAAATTAGCGTCTTCAATACAATTACCTATTACGTCAGCCCCTACTAAATTAAAAAAAGTAAATAGAAATAAAAATTCTATGTTCATGAAACCAACGTCAACACAAGAAATATGGGAAACAATTAACTTATTAAAAAACACGAAATCTACGGATATTGATAATTTTCCTGTTGACCTCCTAAAAAAACATGCTGATATTTTCATTGAACCTCTGAATAAATTATTTAATTATACCTTAAAGAATGGTGTATTTCCTGAGTGTTACAAAATAGCAAAAATTTTACCGATTTATAAAAAAGGAGATGAAAATGATATTGAAAACTATCGACCTATTTCTCTTCTTAGTGTTTTTTCAAAATTATTAGAAAAAATTATCGAAAAAAGACTTCGCAATTTTTTAATCAAATTCAATATCTTATCAGAAACGCAGTTCGGATTTAGGAAGCAAAAATCTACCCAGCAGGCTATACTGAAGTGTTGTAACCATATACACAAATGTCTTAATAGTAAATAGCGTTCAGCTGCATTGTTCTGTGATTTAAGCAGAGCTTTTGACTGTGTACAGACTGATATCTTACTCAACAAATTGAATCATTACGGTGTTAGAGGCGTTGCAAATGATCTTTTTAAGTCTTATCTTCTAAACCGAAAACAAATAGTTCAAATAACAAGTATAGATCAAGACTTTAATGAAACTATTGTCATGTCAAATATAACAGAAGTCAACATTGGGGTCCCTCAAGGTTCAATATTAGGTCCATTGTTGTTCATTATTTATACAAATGATTTAAGCTTGAATATGTCCGAGTCAGCTGTAACTCAATTCGCAGATGATACTAGTGCGGTCATAGAAGCAGCAAGTATTGATACTCTTAATGATAAACTTTGTATATCTATAGGTGAACTAGAAGATTGGTTTAAGGCAAACAAATTGTCACTTAATATGTCAAAAACATTTATTTTAAACTTTACTCGCAATACAAAGAATATGTTAACTCCCAAATATCCCGTAGGAATAACCAAGGAGATCAAATTTCTGGGTGTATATCTAGACAATAAACTAAATTGGCAAACCTTAAATCCAAGCTTTCTTCAGCTTGCTACGCTCTGTCGCGGGCGAGAGGTTTCTAGGATCGATCCCAAGTCATTTCACTCTATTTTGCTCTCGTGGAATCGCATCTCCGATATGGCATTCTTTTATGGGGATCAGCGTCCAGCGTTAAAGGCATATTTGTCCTCCAAAAAAGAGCCATTCGAGCAATTTTAGGTATTAGTCAGCGGGAATCTTGCAGATCACACTTCCAAACCCTTGGGATATTAACGGTGTATGGTATTTATGTACAAGAAGCCCTCTGTGAATTTATCCGGACGAAGGAAGATAATAACACCCATACATCGGTTCATCTCCACAAACAAGGAACAAAGATCATTTTATTCAGCTGGTACCTCCTCGCACGTCCACATTTCAAAAAACTACTTTATATAGAGGACTAGAAATGTTCAATAAATTACCGGGAGAATATAAAAACATAAAAAATATATCAATTTTCAAAAAAGCCATCAAAACATATTTAATTAAAAAAAATCTGTATGAATTCAAATACCTATAATTGAAAGGAAGAAATGTTATGTGTCGGTTATTCTTTATACTAATTTTAAAATAGTTTATTTAAGCATAATTATAAAACTCCTATTTGAAATTATGTATGATGTATCTGTATATTTTTATATCAATTTTTGTAAAACAATTGAAAATTTAAAATTGTCATTCCTATGCATTAAGTTGTTCTTGAAAATAAACTTTTACTTTACTACTTTACTTTACTTTACTTAGATTGGGCTTTTATAAGTTATACATTTTACTGCATCCCAGACTTAAAGTCTAAACACACTCAGCGCCGATGATGGGTCATTGCTATACAGCAATGATGCCAAATAAATCATTCGAGTTTTATTTACAAAAGCTTTATCAATATAATATTAAATATACAAAACAAACATTTCAGGAGGGGATGGTATAAGACGCCACTTGCCTCCTTGGTAACACTTATGATGCGTTGTTTCCATTTCAAATGAATACTAATTGATCTACCGAGGTCTCAAAAAGGGAGTTATTAAAGTCGCCCTAAGATGAAAGCTGAGCAAACAACTTGACCACCCTCTGAAATCATTTCTCAACATTCGACAGCAATCTGCCATTCTAGTGTACGATTGAGAAGCCGGCCTCACCTGACCGTCGCGGTCGTGTGGTCTGAATATAGTGATGGGTCTGAGAGATCGGTCTGGGTCTCGGCAACTATGATGCAGCCCCGAGCCGTGCCCACAGCGAAATTAACTGCGTGATTTGTAACTGAACTCGTCACAGTGCTTCACTGTCACGAGATATCCATATCACTGAAGCTGGAAGCTGGAATCTGGCCGGACGGGGTAAAAAATAATAGGGCGACTGTCAAAATAGTTGTACCTGAATGACCATCTCTCTAACTTGTGATGGCAAAATTAGGCAAGCGGAGCGATTCGTCGAACGCGACTCTGTGAATGAACGCGATTTCGTCACCGCTATGAACCAGCTTCAATAACGCGGCTATTCATTGCGCTAGAATAATAGGGTGATTTAAACGGTGTCGCCTTATAACGCACATGTCTAGTGAGCGAGATGAAAAAAAAACTTGAAAGTTCGCACCCATTAAACGTGAAATGCTGGATATATTATATTAAAAACCAAAAGTTGTGTCGTGAAATGTGAATATTATATCAAGTTTTAATATTTTTTTCTTATATTTAAAAAATATTTCCATTACATTTTTTTTAGTAGATGTCGGAGTCTTACATCAAAAGATTTCGTTGCACGACATCGTTACAAGTGTCAAGCCGGCCGGCATCTAATAGCGCTCATTCGTTGACTAAAGGCGCGCCGTCATTCATTCAAAAATTGCCGCTCAATTATCCATTCATCCGATTGCTCTACTGTCTATGCCATTCGATTACCGAATAACCAATAATTGCTTAAATGCTGATAAAAATTCATAATCATCATCATTAAATACTCTATGGAAAGTATTTAGTGTTATCAATTTAATATAATGGCTGCCTAATCAATTTTTCGTCTTTTGGATTTTACTTTAACAACTGTACCTTTTTTAAACAGGTTAAACATAGTAATTTATACCTATCCAATGTGAAAAAGTTGATAAAAGAAGCTTTTTTTTATATAAAAAATACATTTTAAGACAGATAGTGACTAGAGTCATATTTCCTAATAGAGAATTTCACGGTGAACCAGATGACACCAAATTTGTGGCAACTGGACGTCCCAGGCCACCAAAGCTGATTTTTCTTCACAAATGTATGCAATTTAAGTGCCAATCATTTCTTAACGGGGTAAGGCAAAACCTTTGAACTTGGGAATTAAAGTTGTCGAAGTGAGACGGAACGCTTATCTTTCTTAGGATGACCTTAAAAACATGTGCCAACCCGACACATCTCCTCGATGGAGATGGACTTGAGGCTCTCGGAGCAGGGCACCAGCTTGGAGCAGTCCAGTCCACAGCCTGCACCGCACACCATAAAACCATAAAAGACCACGGATGGCATTGCTGTTATATTGGGCGCTGCTCAACTAAGCTAGATTACCTGTACGTTGGCTTGTGAGTACCACATTCAACAATAATGTCCTATAGCTTTTAATTGTTAAATTATTGAATAATTCTGAAACCCCAATCATTGCCGAAGTATTTGTTTATTAATACCAGTCGGAGACAAAGACCAGTCGGAGAGAGGAGGGTCTGGTGCGGAAGAGACTTCCTGTTTGTTGGCAGGACAGTCAATCGTGTTTGTCAATGACTCATAACCCTTCGCTCGAGTATGGGTATCAGATATGGAATCCATACTTTCAGTTGCTGGATGGAGTTCAAAGGAGATTCACAAAAATACCCGCACAACTAAAACGCTTGGAAATGAAGAAAGGCTGCCTGTGTTAAAATTGACCTCATTCCAGGAGTGACGTGATATTACTTCGCGGCCATTCAATGAGTTTTCTAAATCTCTTTGTTCCACTAATCCTAGGATGAACTTCATCTCCAATAGAGTTGTGGATAATTGGAATCGGTGTTGGAAATCGGTGGAAATAGCTGCTTGCTCAACAAACAATAATAACAATAGCAGTGTAGGGGCACAGCGCCAGCAAACGAGACAGATAAATAAATAAATAAGACAAGAGGCAAACTCACCAACCTAAACGTGGAACCCGCCGAACTATACGCTTCTATAGTAACAAGAAACAGTATTCTGAAATAACTCCTTGGAAATAAATGTAAATTTTGTCGGCTGTGCGCGACCTTGGACACACATCGGACCTCTATCGCAACAAGCGGCTACAGCCTGAAATGATTCAAGATAAAAATGTCATCTTGGGCTGACTGTGCACAACCTTGGACACACTAAACCTTTCCTTTGTAGACAGTGAACAACAAACCTGCTATTCCGCAAGCGGGTATATTTTCAGCGCAAAGTGCTGTAATCGAACTGGATCACTTTCGGGTGCCACAGCCTGGAATCGAACCAAGACTCATGACTCATCTTTGATAATAATTACTTTATTATTTTTAATGAGATTTTATATTCGGGGCACTTATCAAGAGTCAATTGACAACACGAAATAACGCTCGACAGAATGGACGGCTTTCGGTAACCAAAGAACAGCTGCCTACTACTCCAAGTGGTTCCCTCAACGAGGAAGCAATCTAGTGTTACTAGTGGTACTTGACAATCCAATTCAGAGAAAGGTTGATATTTACACAGCACGTGGACCAGATCCACTAATTGTAATTTAAAAGAAGAGAGGACAAGGAATGCCCATGCATCAAGCAAGCGAACAAAATATGGAACATTTAATCACCACCTGCCCAATGCCAATCTGAGTTGAGCATCAGCTGCTCAAATAATAATATCTGTCAAACAGAATGGAGCGAATGCATGAAAAATGCTGATACAAGGCAACACCTTTTGAATTTCCTTAAATTAATAATTTGCAGAATAAGACACCAGAATAAATAATAAGTCAACTAGCACCTAAAATACCCCAGCCAATAAAAAACTCAAACTAGAGTCAGTTAAATCATTCTAAATTAATTATTATATAAACAACTCAATTTTAGGCAAATTCAGGCATACCTATATGCCAATTAAGTATTAGAAAAATCGTAGAACTAAAGAATTAACATCGTACCTAAAAGTAAATTATAATTTTAATATCTGTATCTGAAAGTAAATTACATAAGTAAAGTAAATTCACAATTTCTGTCACACAATTCACAATTCACAATTCAGAATTTCACACAGAATTTACAGAATTTCTGTATGCATCAATTTGAAAGCGATCGGTGTAAGATGACGGCAGTCATCGTGTCCACAAGAAAGTGATATGGACGGACGGACAGACGGACAGACGGATATATTCCGGTGGCCTTGGCATCGCAACGGGCAGCCCTTCTGCCCAAAATCTGCGCTCGATAAGCATGCAATAGGGACGTGATTCCGGCGGAGATAATCGTATTAACGAGCGCAAAGAGATATGAAAACAATCGAGTTAAAAACAAGCGAAAATACTTCCTTATCGATGAATTGAAATCAAATTCCGTACAAAGCCGGCCTTTTGACCGATTCGGGATTAAAGCAATATTAATAGACTTATCGAGCATCGTTTTACGTCACTAGCAGTAAAGTAACAATATCGATATCGATGGCATTACGGATGGATGGATGGATCGATGGATTTAATCTACTGAACGGATTTTACAGCGAATCTACTACTGATTGTTTGGTCGACGTAACAAAACAGCCTTGCATCTACGAAGTTGCAAGAAAGTTGTGTCGGTCGGGCCTGCTAGCGTTCAGAACCACGACCTGACTTAGTCACGACCGATTATGAACGAATTCTATCGAACTTCTCGATTAAATCAAAGCTCGATAATTGAAAGTCGCCATTTTGCACGTGCGATGTTTCGCCGTTTCGCCGTTGAAATGTAGCCCTTATGCGAGGCGCGTAAGGACCAAAAGGCTTTTAGCTTATTTAGCTTGAACAAATGTTGTACTAAAGCAATTAATTGATAATATAATTTACCGGAAGTCGGCAAAATCGCGAGTGAAAATTTCTCGTTTGTTTATTCGCTTATGAAGACACGGGAAGGTAGTAAAAAGCATCCGCCGGCCATCTGACAGCTAAACGTCAGCTGTCAGCTGTCAGCAGTTATTGCCAGTAAATAATAATACGTTTTGACAGATTTGGTGCGTTTTATGTAATTGCAACATATTTAACTATAGTTAAACAGTTACTATAGTAACTGTTGAGTTGAAACAACCCTTTTCGCGAGTTAACCTTGGTGACTTGCTGACCAGTGGTTAAAAGTTAAACTATAGTTAAATCGAATGTGACCATTGATCACACAACCGGCCCTAATTGGTAAATTATGCAACAGACCTTTGGATTCAACTTGCGATGGGTCAAGAAGATCAAATATCATGACATTCTTTGATTTCTTTAACACTAACTTCTCCCGAATTGACCTCCTTTTTTAACTCGGCAAAAGCTTCTATTAAACCAACGTTCGTATAAATGCTATACCAATAGGGACACAACACCACTGACACAATTCCTAGTTTAGTGCCGTACTCAATCAGGGTTTTTTTATTTTTTCAAAGTTTAAATTGGTGTATTTCATGTTTTTTTTATTTTATTTAAATTCGTTAAATATCTTTTAATATTATTCTTTTTTTACGCCATTACCTGTATTGTGAACAATTGTTGGGTAACCAGAATAAATAAATAAATATATAAACACGGGCATGCTATTTCAATTTATAATAAATATAATGTCGCACTGAACGTTTTTTTACATATTTTGATTTGCGCTCGGTTTATTAGTTTATATTAATTTATAGGTACTGGCTAGTAATAAATAAAACGTTAAAATTAAAACTACGTATCAAATGCCTTAGCCAGGTCGATAAACACAGCAACCTATTTTTTTTTCTCTGACAATGTTCTGTAGAATCAAGGGCGATCCATACTGGCTTATAGGTTATTAAATATAAGTTATTTTGCTCAGGGGATGGTCAGCCGGTGTTGAATAATGTCTTCAAATATTTTCGACAATTTAAGCGGTCTAAAGATTTTTTTTAAATACAATGACAGCCTTCCTTAAACGCCATTCGACATGCCAAGATTTAATTGTATAAAATGATACGGGGATACTAAAATATAAGATTTCAGTATCATAAATAATTACGACAATCAATAACTTTGGAAACATTTGTGAGGTTTACCTAAATTAATAGGGTAATAAAGTCAGACTAAAGCAAATTGCGTTTCAGTTTTGTAGAGATATTTAAAGATTTTATAGTAAAATTAAATTCAACAAAGCATTAATGATTGAACCTAACCTAACCTGCCCGGGATCGTAACAAGAATTGCTTTGGCCGACTGCAGACGCAAGCTGACTGCTAACGTCCTGAACCTGGGACCGGCGCTTCTTCAGCCAAGATCTAAGCAGGAGGACCGTCCTCCTTGCTGAACAGCATAACCTCGTAGCCAACAATTTGCTCTTGAAACATCGGTACATTGTCCTGAATATTTTGATTTTTGTCAGTTACGATGTTTTGTCAGGAAAAAGTCGATATTGCAGAATGACGACTTGAATAGATACGAACATTTGTCCAAGTGAGGAATTCGCGAAAGGAGCATCCAGTTGTCCCATCCAGTCCCGAAACGGGAGACCTCCACGCACGACCACCAAGGGCAGGAGCGACCATTTACCCGACGGCACCTCCGCGCCTGGAAGGTTGGGGATACTCCCAAGTCCTCACAATCCCCGAAACCATTAATAGTAAACCTCAAGCTAAGTAGGACTGACGCAAACGGCCAAAAAAAGGAATTACTGCTCGACGTAAAGATTTCCAAAACGGAATATTGTTACAATGTCCAGAAACTCCTTTTTACTAAAGAGAACAAATATGAATTGTATGTCGATAACTCGGTAGAACCGTCTGCGAGCGAATAAATGTTTGGGAAAAGTATTATTTGAAATAATTATCTAACTGATCTATCTGTCAATGTCCCATCAACTGTGCTATCAATAGTCCTCGCTGTGCAATACATTCCAATCCCATGGTCCAGTCCAGGTCAATCCTGGAGGTTCGCTCGCCGGACGTTGAACGAATCGCTTCAATTGCGTAATTTGTGTAGAGCGCATTGTATTGTGAATTCGCACGTTTTATCGTTTTGGTAATGAGCGACGATAGCGTGCATCGAGAGCGTGTCGCGTCGTGTCGCGTCGTGTCGCGTCGTGTCGCGTCGTGTCGCGTCGTGTCGCGTCGTGTCGCGTCGTGTCGCTTCGTGTCGCTTCGTGTCGCGTCGTGACGTCAGAGCGAATTGGCACAAATTAGGGCATTCGGGCATTCGGCAAAACTGCACGCTCTAATCTGATAAGCTCCTCGACATTTTTAGATTAGTTTTATTTTTGCGGAATTTGATGAGTGCGATAAGAAAAACGTGTTCCCTCCAAGGTCACCCGCACACTTGCACACCTGCACACCCACACACACCTTCACACCGACACAAACATCGATAAAGCTGGCATTCCTGAAATGCAGATATTTATTTATTTCTCTGACAGGTCATCTGAAAAAGGCCATCAGAATAACGCGACAGACGCTAAAAAAATAACATAATTTGTCAGCCCAGTTGTCTCGTTGGTGGCTTTTAGACAACGATTTCGAACAGCTCTTCTCAACATGTTCCGGCCTCTGTTTGTCTGCTCGGAACACTTTCAGGAGCGCTGTTTGACGCCGACCGACCATTTTTCATTTTATTTCTTTTTATTTAATTTATAAATTCAGTAAAAATCTAGCGGGTAATAAATCAAGACTATGAAATCCAAAACGCATTGACCGCCGCTATACGGTATTTACTAATGACATTGCAAAGGTTTAATGACGTGTGGACCCAATGACCCAATGACCCAATGACCCAATGACCCAATTTAGTAAGACGACTGCAGGATGGCCACGATTTTATCATTAAATTACATAACTTTTGTAGTCATAAAAAAATCACATCTCCTTAATATGACTGGATCAAATAAATTTAACATGCAAATTGTAGGCCCATATTGAGGTGCACGCTATGTTGATACAAGTTCGTACAATTGGAGTTCGCCTATCGCCTATCTTGGTGATAAAATCGTGGCCATCCTAAATTGGCTCATTTTACAGACGAATCGAACCTGCACGGAATAGGAGGGCGGAATAGGGCACATTTTTTGGCCACGGGTGCGAGTTTTTTTTTATGGTCAAAGGTCAAACATATTTAAAAAATATTTCAAGGAAATTAGACCGATTAGGGGATTAGCGAAGGGTTTTCAAGCACAAAAGTGGGCCCTTCGAAGAGGCTTTGGAGGGTCTGAGTCTCTTGGACAGCGGTTAGGTTTTCCCCCACATTCCACGTTCAGGCAGTAGCAAATAGTAGCAATTGTAGGAATCACTTGGCCAATGGTCGAGCTCAGGTGCCTCTGCAACTGTCTTTGCAGGTCGCGGAGTGGAGGACGCTGATGTTGGTGCTACGACAGACCTTTTATCACTGCTCGACAGTTACAGTAGAGGGGGAGGGGGAGGGGGAAATGAATTTTTGAAAGGGCCATAGACCGAGGATATTCGAGGTAAAGGTGTGATACAAACCTCACCATATACTGCATATTTTGGTCTTATGGTTGCTTGCTTAATTTGAATGTTATTATTGTATATTCAACGACGATAATCTATCCCGTGGAATGTGGTCGAATGCTTTGGCTAAGTCCGTAAAGAGCGCGCGGCTCTTAGTACAATTAATCCCCCGCCGATGACGTCAGCGACTGCATTATCGTCGCCTTCGCGAAAGCCATTTGGCCTCGGAAATATCTACTTATTTTTTATGTTTATTCTTTTAATCTTTTTAATTTTTCTCGAGATAACATTTGACCAACAAATTGAACGATCTCTATATCTTAATCTCTACGCAATTCTGGAAAATAAAACTTAATTAAATGTAAAAATTTAAAAAAAAAGGGTAAAAGAATCAACGAAGCGATGATCGAAAATAATATCAAGCTCTGATTTAACCGGAAAGTTCAGTGGAATCATCATTTGCTGTGGTTAATGAATTTTAGGTGGTGTGTACAATCCGTTTGATAGACTGTACGAACCAATTCCTGCGGGTTGATAAATCGTACGCCTATCAAAATTTTCTTACAACCTGTACCAAACAATCTACGTTAATGCACCTTTCAAATGATAAGTTGTGTTCACCTTACAAGACTGTTTTGTTACGTCACGTAGCGAACGTTTGTTGAGCCTACTGAAAACTTTAGTAACGGTAAATGTGAGATACTGGAGAAACTCCATTCTCACGATAAGTTTCCTGAGCTGGCGACTGCGGTTCTCCGGCAGCTACCTGCCCTCTTCGTTAGCAAATCGTTGAAACTGCCCGCAACGGTGGCTGGTTTCATTACAATATATTAAATTTTCATTTTAATAATGGGTTGGTTAGAATTTTTCTTTTGAAATATGACTTAAACGAGAGCAGTTTTGGACTAGAAAATAAATCGAAACACGTTAAAGTAACTTATCTCACAATTATGACGCTTAATTTATAATTAAATATTGAAATGGCTTACTTAGTTCGCTTAATCTACGAGATAATAATAATAAATGGCAACTTCCGCCAATCAATGCCAAAAGCAGCTTCGTAATTTAGCCTTATTTTCATTTCAAATATAAATATTTTTATATTTTATACAACACAAATACAAACAATTATACAAATATTTTATATTTTATTTTGCACAAATGAAATAAATATATATTTTAGTAGTTCGCTTAATTTGACAGCTCGACAGCTCGACAGCTCGACAGCTTGACAGCTCGACAGCTCGACAGCTCGATTGAGCGTCACAAAGTGAGACTAATAAGGGCCGATTGTGTGATCAATGGTCAAATTCGATTTAACTATAGTAACTTTTAACCACTGGTCAGCAAGTCACCAAGGTTAACTCGCGAAAAGGGTTGTTTCAACTCAAAAGTTAGTATAGTAACTGTTTAACTATAGTTAAATATGTTGCAATTACGCACCAAATCTGTCAAGACCTGCATACTCAACTCATTAGGAGAAATTCCCTTTTGGCCTGGACCTAAAATAAGCATTCAAGGCGAACCACTTATATATTAAAATTGATAAGAATTGATTATGACACCTGTAGCTATCATTTAACATCGACTGCTTCTATACTTTGCTTACTAGCAGTAAATTATTTAACCAAAACCTTACTTCTCACAGCTAGGCCCTGCAGGCATCGTTAACGGCATTCCCATTCAACCTACTCGCGCCTGTCGTACCAACTTGTGATGGGTCGCTTCATTTTCAGGTCTGAATAGATTAAAATCAAAAGAAATAGATACAATGGTACCATGGTGAGGTTCTTTCAACTCGAAAGCGAAAAGCTTGCAGATTGAAGCTTTTGAGCCGCAGCGGAGGCTGGTCGGATATCGTAAGCAGCAGTTAACATTAGACTCGACACAGTCTTGGTATGAAACTGCCATAGCGCTCGTCATATTCATTCGCGAATTTCAAACATTTGACAGCTCGGCTATTCGAACGTTTTATTTATTGCTGGCCAGTTACAACAAAATGTCAACAGACGGACAAAAAACGGCGATAATACCTCCTCATACAAATACATTTGACTAAGTTTAAGTTCTATTTGTATTACTTATTATTATTTGATTCGAATAAAATAAAAAACAAATTTTAAAATACATAAAATACTATACAAATGCGATCCGATACACTCAAGTTCAAAGTTAGCCTTTTCGAAAGCGTCATAACGTTTCCACATAGGGCAAATTGGCTTCTCTCTACTACCGCACTTTTCTCATTACTACAGCGCATGGAAATGTAACGATAAATGCAGCGCAATGGATGTCTTCAGCCTGGAGTACGCGAATATGCCTTCCCGACGTCTCATCTCGTGAGCGCAACTCGCTCTACCGCGCGCGAAGAAGTCTTACTTCAAAAATATATATAATATATCTATATAATAATAAGTGAAGGGAAAACTTTGCACCCCTTTCTAAGCATAGTCCGCGCACGGAGGACTCTAATATTTGGCACAGTTAAAGTTTATATAGAGTAGACGTGCAGAAAGCTAAAATTTCATACTACTGACAGCTGCTTCCAATGTCAATGTCAATATTAATGTCGATGTCAAGCAAAAATAATTATTAATGCCATCTTATATTGCTATGAATGTGAAATATCATTTTTATATGTAAAAATTAAAACAGCCAATGAAATGCATCAAAAAATTAACACAAATACAAGCTGAATGAAATATTAAATTTCTTAGGAATTAAGGCAAGGAATTGAGTCAAACAACACACGCTAAGGACGCATTTGTTCGTATGTGCTCGCAACTATCGTAATAGAGATTTAAGAACTGTTAATGAATTTCGACCAACCAATAGGTAGTAATAAATATTTGGATATTTTTAAAAAGTAGTCTTTTAGGATTTCTCGAAGACGTGTTAAGCTCGGATTTATTCCGAATCAGATCGATCGAATAATCGATTAATCGATTAACGATCAATCATCGATGAGTGACGGCCGACGCAGCTATAAATGAGGCGTCGCGACGCCCTGCAGACACATCCACCTCCCGACTTCGCCATGGCGCCATCTCCGCCCAGCTCGACTCGCCCAGCTCGCTCAGCTCGCTCAGCACAGCTCGGCCTGCTTCTGCTGTTGCTGCTGCAGGTCTTCGCGGCGCAGGTGAGTGCGAACTAGACCTAGGTTATAGACCCCGTCTTCTAGACCTGCATTCCTTGCTCATCTGCGCAGATCAAGTTCAGGCCTAATTGATGACGCCTATTGCTATAATGCTTCGTTACGGTCGACGGTCGACCACTTTCGACATCCCCTTGGATTTAAAGATGAATTTTTAAATATTTTTAAACATAAAATGTCAAATTTAAACCGGATTCGTTTGTAATAAAAAAGAGAGAATATATATTAATTATTTAACTTCACATTTGAGATATCCCTTTTCCAGAAATGGACGCAGTCGTGCTTATTCGTTATAATATTATGAAATACGGTTTTATAAACGAGTTTTCAGTAAAAAATTGTAAAAAAACCCGCCGAAAATGCATTTTATTTATAAAAAAGAAGAATATATCAGGTTCAGCTTTTTTATTCAAATCTCAATTAAGAAACTAATTCTAAACTATTAACGGCGTCGAATCCAGTTGAGAACGTGGGTCCGTCAACTCGCCAGATATAAATTTGTTTTGCGACGAACGTCATTTTTGTTATATTTAAAATGAATGAAGTGTCTTATTTTTTTTAAGTATTTCTATGGATATGGATTCCTAACCGGTTTATATTATTTATGTTTATATAGGTAAAGCATTTTATATAAACTAGTTTAAGTTAACAATTTTAAACCTGTTTATATTATTATTTTCCTTTTTAAGTGTCTTCATTTTCAATTTCAAAAACGTGAAAATTTCTTCCTGGCTTATTTTAAAAGTCATATTTGAAGCTTTATTTACCAGCACTAGAGCTGATCTTCCATACAACCTGGACGGAGACCCGCTCCACTCCATCATGGAATGCCCAGGGTTAAGGACAGGAACGTCGTCGTGTGCGATCGAGCGAATTCATGTGGAATTTCCGCAAATGTCATTCTATTCGAAACAAAAATAAAATTCCCCCCCCCCCTCCCCCCGCTATCCCTTCGTCGCCATCACCACAATATCATTTTACAATGACAATCGTTTTTACAAATAATAGGTTTGAACTTAGTTTTAAACAAATCTCGTACAACTTTGAGTCAAATTTTGTTAAGTTCAGTTCATTATTTAAAGCCAATTCATTTTGTTCATCCTGACACTTTCCAGCTGCAATGTTCTGTTTCGTATGACATGACATGACATGACATGACATGTGCTAAGTGCCTGTCAAATATTCCAGGCCTATCTTTATATATATATATATACTTAAAATTAGTATCTTTTAAGCGAACCTTTACTTGGGATGGTCTGTTAGTAAACGTATTTATTTTTTTTTTTAGATTTTTGAGGTTTCATACCTGACTTCGAAACTAAAACTCGTAGATTTACGATTATTTGTATCTCAAATAGCAAAAGTTTTTGTGTTTTTTGTGTTAATTTTTGTGTGCATCGCTCTATCCGTATAGGGCGATGTATAAGAATCTACTCTCCCCGTCCGTCCGTTCGCCTGTTTAGATCGCATCGAAATCTGTCTGAATAATTTTGATATTGAACATTAAACTCGACAGTTATTAATAGAACGGCTGTTGCTGACCAGTTAAAATTAATACAAACTCATCTATACAAAATACAAATGTACGAGCATAGAAGGAAGCACTCGATGTTGTAATAATATGATAAATACGGGGTAAGCAGCCATTCTTGCTTTATATTAGACCAATCTTGTTTCCTACGAAACAAGTCTAATTATTCTAATTTTATGTAGACATTGGTAGAGAATTTAATCAGAAAATGTTGCATTTGTTTGCAGGCGACTCCCGTCGGCAGCGCCCTGGACTTCCTACAATACTTCAGAGGAACACTTCAACGCGCAGAAGGTTTGTTCCCCTCGCTATTCAACGTTTAGCCTAGCTAAGGACCTTTTTTTTTTTTTTTTTATTTATTTCAGGAAACAACAGCTTACATAGTAATTACAATAGAAAAAAAAAACAATCAAAACACAAAGCCAATAATAGTTTCCTCCAAAATTAGAAAAAATATAGAAAACCCATTCGGTGGCGAGGCCGGGACCAGGACGTAGGAGGGGTTGGGGGTTGGGGGTAGGGGACAATCACCAGAATATAATATTAAACCCAATATAATAAAAAATATAATAAATTCTACACATACATATGAAATAAATATACTATTCAAGATCTAGAGTAGACACTCTCTTGAATGCCGGGAAAGTAGTGTTGAATATATCGTATATATTTATAATCTTTGTATATATAATATAATCGTTTAATAGTCGATTATGACGCGACGGTGAAAGTTTAAAATCAGTTTAAGACGCCCTTAAGACCCTTCGCCCGAATGTTATTCAATCGAGAAATCGTAACGCGCACTTTTTGATCAAGCTAATGTCGACCTTAAGTCCTCTCCCGGAGAGCTGTCGATCGATGGCCGAGTCTCGGCGAAATATCTCTAAAATAAGAGTTAAATTTTAAAGTGTTCCTTAGCTAAGAACTACCCCATTATTTTGTCTACAATATTCATTATTTTTCGGGTGAATCGTTCGCTGAATTATCGAACGCGAGGCGAAGAATAAAAGTAAACACATTTTTTTATTTAATTTTTCAAAAACGAAAATTAATTTAAATAAATCAGCCTTCGAGAAGTGCGAGATAGGCCTTGGTGTACGCAATGCGACTCCTCAACCAGTCGTCTAAACGCTTAGTGGTTGAGGAGTGGTGCATCATCAGAAATGTGAATTATTTTCAATGTTAACCTTTAGGCCTTAACCAGATTTAATTCGAAGGCATTTGCATCGGACGGAACCCTCGCTTTGAGGATTTAGCGCGGACATATGACTGTCTTTCGCCTAGTAAAGTGGAATAAGTTCCAGAAAAAAAAAATTAAACTAAAAATATTATTAACTTAATTAGGTACTAAAAGTAGATAATCTAATGCAAAATAATTTAATGAGGTTAAATGAATTACTCCTTTTAATATCTCTATAAGTAGAGATTGATTGATTGAGTAGGGTGGTGATAAAATCGATTTGACGAGGCCGCAAATAAAGATATGAATTTTATATTTTAATTTATATTCAAACATAATTATAACATTTTATATTATATAAATGTCAAGCAAATCGCATGAGAAAATTGTCTTGCCTGTATGTTAGATATGTATTTAATTTGTTTAATAATATATAAAAAAAGAAATATTGAAACATACATAAATAAAAACAAAAAAAAAAACGTCAATGTAGCAAAATTCTAGAAGCTATTTCCCCCGAACAGACCTCGCCTAGTGCATCAGTTATTTGCTTTGTCGAGGTGGCTTAAAATATGGTTAAATATTTTTTTGTACTATCGACAAGTAATGTTTAATTGTTTTATGTTATTTCGGATGTATATTTTGGATTAAAAAAATATATATAAGTATAAATGTCATTCATTTAACAAAGAAAAAGAATCGGTCCTAGTTCATTGCCTTGTGGCACACCAAACATAACCGCAGTACCGTTCTTTTGTCTCCTTTCAGAAATGTTTCATTGGTTAGACCCTTTTGAAAGAACGAAATGCGAAACTGTGTCGAACGCCTTGGCTAGGTCTGTGAAGAGCGTTGCATTTGCGCTCCCGTTATCTGTTATCGTCGAGAAATGAGCGAATCGCTTATCAATTCGTCAATTCGGCCTCCATTTTAGCGACTGAATTGAGGCCGACTCAATTAATGGCTTCTTTTTTGATAAGTAATATTAGAAGGTCCATGAAATTAAAAGGCCTCGGATAGGAATTAAACCAAATTGTCAAAAACATGTCAAATATCACGAATGAGGTTAACCATCCAATTGATAGCAGTTTCTTAATATTTTCATCATCTCCTTTTCTGAAAAGGGGTTAAACAGTATTTGGTTGAGCGACAACGAATATATGTACATCACAATTCCCTTGTGTTATATTGTCCATCTAATACGTTCCTTACGTGAATCCACCGACAACCAATCCCATATATTTTACCCAAACTCCCTTGTCGTGCGAAGACTACACACCGCTACTACCGCCGCTCGCGCGCGGAAGTGTCAAGTTTCGAACGAACGTTATCTGTGCGACCCGCACCGCGCTATTGTCGAAGAAGTAATACACAAAACCCGCGTTAGACAGTGTAATAAACACTGCAATTATAAAAAACATTAATCTTTAAGAACAAGTGAATAAGTGAGTGCCGAACCCCAGAGGAGTCTTCGAACATTATACCTAATTACACCCGCGCCGAGAGCGAATCTGGTAAGTCTGCACATCTCCTTCATTTGTTTCCCAAAGGTTAAAACCCCGCACCGCCCCCCATTTATGGTTATGTCAACCCGCCTACAGTCCACTAAAAATCAACCCTCGGCGCAACCATAAAAGTGTTCCTTCTCCCCAAATAATAACATTGGTATCAGCCCTCTCTCAAAACTACCTACCTAAAATTGTGTTTGTCATAGTTTCGTTTCGTAGTGAACTCATCAACAAAAAATATACGTGAAGTTATCAATTTTTGTGGGAAGTTAGCTTCATTCATTTTGTGTTTAGCTAGTTTCACCCTCTCTTTTAGCGCTTTGCTATATTATGAAATTCAGCTAACTTCACCAACATTTTACCGCGAATACAAAAAAAAATAATTTTATGTTTTTTCATGGTTTATGAATAAAATAATACAAAATAACGGAAATTTATTTATCAAATTATTAAAATCTAAATATTATTTCCTACAAAATATTTTGTAAATTCCACAACAAATTGTCTGTATAAAATCAATTACGAGTAGGTACATACAAAATTCAACATGACTTCTGTTCAAACACGTTCGCAAATACCGCCCCCTCCCCCTAACGTCTCGACTGAATCTGTAAAAAAGTCAGTTAGTCATGAAATTTTAAAATTAATAAAAAAACGAGAGTTTTTATTTCGTAAAGTTCAGTCACTTTATGATATTCGAGAAAACCTCGATACTGAAATCAGTCGCGATACTTTCATTGTTAAGTCCAGTTTGATATCAGAAACTCGGCAACAGTTTTCAACTGTCATTGACGAATATAACTCGCAAATGCTCAACGAAAACCCAAATTATGAACCGAGTTATGAAGTTCTTGATGCATTTGACGATTTGTACTGTTATGTTATGGCAGTTCGCGACAACCTTTTGAAAAATAACTCAACACCCGCTCATAAAAATACAAGCAAACTTCCACCGTTGCAGTTACCTTCATTTAACGGCGATCCTACGCAGTGGACCGTATTTTATGAATCTTTTAAAGCCGCCATACATGACAATCACGACTTGACAGATACCGAAAAAATTCAATATTTATTGGGTAAACTGTCCCAAAAAGCTCTAGCTATTTGTCAATGCGTTGCGCCAGTTGGAAAAAATATCCCAATAATTTGGAAGTTACTAGTAACGCGTTTTCAAGATAAGCGCTCACTTGCAACGTCTTATCTAGATCAGATTATTGATTTAAAACCACTTACATCGTGCAACTTCACGTCGTTGGAAAATTTTATGCATAAATTTTTGCCTGCTGTGTCAGCTTTAAAAGAGCTTGAAATTGAAGACCTCACGGATTTCATTCTTTTATTTATAGCATTGAGAAAGTTAGACACAGAGACTGTGCAAAGTTTTGAATCGCTTCATCGTAAGGAAGAGTTACCTACTTACGACCAATTAAGTGATTTTCTGCACGAACAGTTAAAAATCGTACAACGTGCGCGATCTAAACCTAATACCCCCGCTGTTAGTACTCAAAAATCTGTACCTAACAAACTTTTGAAGCCGCAATCTTTTGTGGTAAACAAACCGAGTATCCCATGTTGCAAAATATGTTCAAATGATGCTCATCTATTATATCAATGTCCCGCCTTTTCTAACATGTCCCAAACTAATCGTTTCAATTTTGTGAAAGAAAATTCATACTGTGTGAATTGTCTAAGTGATCGGCACAGAACCGCCAAATGTAAATCGAAACACAATTGTTCGACTTGCAAACGCAGACATCATTCGTCATTGCATTTTTATAATAATGCTTCTGAAGGTGCTGAATCGCCACAAGCTGGAACAAATTCCACAGTAGCAATGTGTAACTTAAATACAGCTTTGCCGCGCACCAATACCCGTACTGTACTTTTAAGCACTGTCAAAGTACATATCAGCCTTCCGTCCGGTGATCATTCATCTGAACGGTTTCTTTTGGACACAGGCAGCATGTGTAATTTTCTGACAGAGTCTACGTGTAAAAAATATGGTTTTCATATCAACCGCTTCAAATCGTCAGTAATGGGGCTCGGTGCCTCTTCGCGTCCTGTCAAAGGAACAGTTAATTTTACTTTTACGTCCCGATTTAACAAAAATGATCAACATACTATCAATGCGCTCGTCATAGATAAGATCAGTGAAAACTTACCAACTACTGCAGTTGATACCTCCGCTCTAAGCTATCTTAATCAGGTGCAATTGGCCGATGATAGCTATCACACTCCAGGGGCCATTTCGGGAATATTAGGCGCCGAAATGTGTTCACATTTGATAGGTCAAGGAAAAATAATGAGCAGCGCAAACATGCCTACAGCTTTGCAGACCTCCTTAGGTTATGTAGTATTAGGTGAAGCGCCCATACAACCCTTTAATCAAAACGAAACAATAAATATGCAAACGTTTTGCACTATTGTTGAAACACCCTTAGAAGGCGTCCTCGAGAAATTTTGGCAGTTAGAAGATGTACCTGCTACATCACAAACATTTCTAAGTCCCGATGAGCAAGAGTGTGAGAATCATTTCCAATCCACTTGTAAACGTGATAGTACCGGCCGATACGTAGTATCACTTCCCTTCAAACAGGAACCTATTGCATTGGGCAATTCGTTCCAAGTAGCAAGAAGACGTTTTTTATCATTAGAAAAAAGATTAGATGCCGATTCAACACTTCGCAAAAATTACAACGAAGTAATGAAGGAGTATCTAAACAAAGGTTACATGTTTCCAATTCCAGAAGCACAACCTAACGAAAAACCGCACTATATTATTCCTCATTTTGCCGTTTTGCGCCCCGATAGTTTAACAACCAAGACTCGGGTAGTATTTGACGCGAGTCAAAAGACAACGTCTGGCTTATCACTAAACGATGTTATGCATGCGGGTGTAAAATTACAAAATGATATTTTACGCATTTTATTAAACTTTCGCTTATTTCCGTTCGCTGTTACAGCTGATATATCTCAGATGTACTTGCGCATTTCTGTGCATGAACCGCGCCATATAGGTGTAGCCAAGGGCTGCTCTATCACTTTATTAGGCTTCTGTGATGCCTCAAGTAAAGCATACGGAGCAGTGGTATATTGTCATACCGTTCACAAAAGTGGTGAATCGTATACAAGTCTCGTTTGTGCGAAGTCCAAGGTAGCCCCTCTAAAAATAGAATCCATCCCGCGCCTGGAAATCTGTGGTGCCGTTTTGTTGTCAAAATTACTTCGTCTAGTTTTAGACACCTACTCACCGCGCGTATCCATTGACAACTTCTTCGCTTTTACCGATTCAATGGTAACGCTCCATTGGATACATTCGTCTCCCCACAGATGGAAAACCTTCATTGCAAACCGAGTCTCGAAGATTCAAGAGAACACCCCGCCTTCGAATTGGCACTTTATTCAAGGAATTGATAACCCCGCAGATTGTTTATCTAGAGGACTTACCCCAAAACAACTGATGGATCATAATATGTGGACATCAGGACCCCCTTGGTTAAACCAACCCCGCAACGAATGGCCTATTTCACCTTTCATCGAGCAAACCGATGACATTCCCGAAGCCAAACTTCTTTCTTTTCCAGTTGTCAGCTCCGCATCGGACCACCCGTTTTATAAACTGGCCTTACGCGTATCTTCATGGCCTAAGCTTCTGCGCTCTATGACATACGTGCTAAGGTTCCTCAAGAAATTACCAACTCGAGGCGAGGTCACCGCGTCTGACCTAGACCTGACAGAAGTTAAAATTCTCGAGGTAGTTCAGTCTGTACATTTTGCCAATGAATTAACCGCTCTTAAAAGGCAAAAATGTGTCAGTATGAGATTTCGCAAACTGAATCCCTTTTTAGATAAATCTCTTATCCGTGTCGGAGGTCGTATTTCAAATGCACAACTTGAATATGACCAAATGCACCCTGTGATTCTGCCGAAAAAGGATCACGTCGCAGAATTGATTGTACGATATTATCACCGTAAATACTGCCATACTGGCCCGCATCTGCTGCTCAGTTTGCTGAGGCAGAAATTTTGGATACTTTCTGCACGATCACTTGTGCGAAAAGTAGTCCAGTCGTGTAATCTTTGCTTTCGAACTAAACCAAAGCCTACTTATCCTTTTATGGCTGACTTACCCGCATACCGCGTCCAACAAGCAAAAGCGTTTACTACCACCGGAGTTGACTATGCAGGACCGATATCTATACTTAAGTCTAGTCTAGTCACAAAGTGCTTGCACTTAGAAGTGGCATCCGACTTATCCACTCCTACTTTTCTAGACGCTTTCAAGCGCTTTCTCGCCCGCCGCGGACCCTGCTCTATTATGATGAGCGACAATGGCACTAATTTCATCGGTGCTAAATCCTATCTTAAGGATCTATATGATTTCATTGCTTCTGAATCTTTTAATGAATCTGTCACTCGAGAACTAGCCGACATGCGAATAACATGGCGCAATATAGTCCCTAGAGCCAGTCATTACGGAGGTTTGTGGGAAAGTAACGTCCGCAGTGTTAAAATGCACTTAAGAAGAATAATGGGTGATCAACTACTGACCTATGAGGAGCTGAACACCGTTTTAATCCAAATAGAGGCACTGCTGAACTCACGTCCTCTATGCGTTTTAAGTACAGATCCTGATGTCAGTGCATTAACCCCCGCACACTTTCTTACCTTGACCCCGCTAAAACATTTACCCGCTGCCGATGTAACGGCAACGCCTTTAAATCGACTCACTAGGCATTCCCTTTTGGACAATCTAGTCCAGTCGTTTTGGCGACGTTGGAGTTTGGAGTATCTTCACACGTTACAAACACGCGAGAAATGGAATACCCAATCCAATCCTATAACGAAAGGCATGATTGTCATCATCAAAGAGGATAAACCCGCGCCACTTCAATGGCCGCTAGGGGTTATTGAAGATATCTTTCCCGGAAAAGATGGAGTCGTAAGAGCCGCCTTGGTGCGAACAAAACACGGCTCTTATAAACGACCAGCCGTCCGTTTGTGCCCATTACCAACACAGTAAATTAAATTAAACTCACCCGCTAGTTTTAAGTTTTAGTTTTAATCAAACCGCTTCTCAAACCATTAGTTACTAGGTCAAATTGACTAAACCGCTTCCGCATTTTATTGTTAATATCTATACATTTAAACCAAGAACTTTCGCGATAAGGGGATTTTAGAATCAAATATTCTAACGCCGGGGGGAATGGTTGAGCGACAACGAATATATGTACATCACAATTCCCTTGTGTTATATTGTCCATCTAATACGTTCCTTACGTGAATCCACCGACAACCAATCCCATATATTTTACCCAAACTCCCTTGTCGTGCGAAGACTACACACCGCTACTACCGCCGCTCGCGCGCGGAAGTGTCAAGTTTCGAACGAACGTTATCTGTGCGACCCGCACCGCTGTCTTGTCGAAGAAGTAATACACAAAACCCGCGTTAGACAGTGTAATAAACACTGCAATTATAAAAAACATTAATCTTTAAGAACAAGTGAATAAGTGAGTGCCGAACCCCAGAGGAGTCTTCGAACATTATACCTAATTACACCCGCGCCGAGAACGAATCTGGTAAGTCTGCACATCTCCTTCATTTGTTTCCCAAAGGTTAAAACCCCGCACCGCCCCCCATTT
This sequence comes from Neomicropteryx cornuta, assembly GCA_020383195.1. Taxonomy (NCBI): domain Eukaryota; kingdom Metazoa; phylum Arthropoda; class Insecta; order Lepidoptera; family Micropterigidae; genus Neomicropteryx; species Neomicropteryx cornuta. The sequence goes on along the minus strand of JAHKQU010000067.1, from coordinate 57,319 downwards.
ATGGTTATGTCAACCCGCCTACAGTCCACTAAAAATCAACCCTCGGCGCAACCAGTATTCTTGTATATACAAGAATATATACTGTTACTGTTTTTCAGTTTGTTATAAAAAATCCCTTTTGGTATGCCGGAAGGCGGAGGTAGATTTCGCCGGATCGAAGTAGGGGATAGGGGAACTCCAATTGTACGAACTTGTATCAAACATTGCGCGGGCGAGAGTGCATATAATGAATCCCTCTTATACTGTGCCGTAAGGGTTGTCCATATAAAAAATTTGTAGGGAAATTATTGGCCTACAATTGACAGTTTGAACTGATTTAATCCTTCGCCTATTTAACCAATTTTTCCCCACCCCTACGACCAATAGAAATAAAATAAAACTTAATGAATTTGATATCTTATATAGTGAGAAAGTTATAGCAAAATTTCACATTTTTCAAAAATCATCCTAATCCCACATGTTCTAGTTTGTGCACATAATTTTGTGAAACAATTGGAAAGTGATTGGTGTGAAATGACGGCAGTTATCGTGTCCACGAGAAAGTGATGGATATTTTCCGGAAGCCACGACTTGAAAGTCACCCATTGCATTGCAATCGGTAGCTTTTCTAATGAAATCTACCTAATATTGTGCTGTCCTATCTATTTCTTTTTGTAATTTATTCCCAGATCTAGGGGAGGAGGTCGCAGAGGAGGAGGGCTCGGGGTGGCAGCCGGCGCAGGTGCAGGACTCCCCCCACCACGCCGCCCTGAGGGTTGCCAGGTCTCCCAGCCAGGTGTCCAGCTGCGCGGGCAGCCTCGTCCACGAGCGCTGGGTGCTGTCCTCGGCCGGCTGCATCGAAGGGTAATGAGAACAACCTAACCTAACCCAACCTAACCCAACCTAACCCAACCTAACCCAACCTAACCCAACCTAACCTAACCTACTAGCTTTCCGTTTGCGATTGGATTGGCGTCGAAATCATAAAAGCAATATTTCTAAGGATCTCTAAACTAAAATATCTTTTATGAACGAATAGATTCAGTCCTAGCGTACTCTACTTTGGATTTATAGGTTATTATCTAATATGAGGACATTATTAGTAAACCTCCTAATCAAAATCTGGTAGAGAATCACTTTTTATACTAATAATACGTTTATATTAACTCAGCAGTCAGGCCGATGCAGGTGATATTGCAAAGGCACGCTTACATACAACTGTTTTATTTCTAATTATTTCAATTTATTGTTAAACCTAAACATCTCATGTAACGCTGGCCTTATATTGAGCCAAGTTGATTCGCGGGAAATCTCTGCATTCTTAAAATAATCCTAATCAGAATTTTACCTTTATAACTGTTTATGAAGAGAACTTTAGCCATCGCTATGATCTTCCGTCGTAATATTTATATAATTATTACTTGGCACTATAACTGTCAAAATTATTGACGCTAGAATGTGGAAAGGTTTGATAAAATATTTGAAATATAGTCTAATTTGCGGGTGATCAGATTAAATTAAATTTCATAGTAGATTTAGATATGGGTTTCTTTATAATTTTGCTAGGTTTTTAATGGTATCACCTCTGGTACTGCGTTTGGCACAGTTTAGTTGTCTGAAGCCAGTCCGGCTCAACTGCGGCGCGCGGCCCGTCGATCACAATAATAAATAATAGTCCAAAGAATGTAAAAGGAGTCGGTATTTTACTTGTTTCATATTTCTAATGTGGTCCTTCGCCCAAAAGGTTTAGCCAAGCCTGCTTTGAATGAAACCTCAAATTGCAGACGCGCGTACGCCGTCGTGCGACTGGGCGCGACGTTCCTGAACGTCCCGCAGGTCATCGTGGAAACCAGACGCCTGTTCCCGCACCCGGCCTTCGACCCCAGCAGCCTGGCCAACGACCTCAGTCTCCTGGACCTCGGCAGGAGGGTGGCCCTCTCCGGTGAGTGCTGCTGAGCGAATTCAACCTAACTTTAGTTATAGTATAAACAAAGGGGTATTCGCGAATGGTGTCTTTGTTCCGCGACGATTACTTGGCGATAGAAATGCAGGGGAACTATGTAATATATGCTGACCCTGTTTTCTTTAGATACTTTATCAAATGGTGTCACTTGAAAACAGGCGTACAATTAGTGGTATGACGTTTTGCACTCAAAAGTAGGCTCTTCGTACTTGCTGAGTGAAAACTCTTTTCGCGCACACCCTCGCCTCTCACGCACTCCTGAAGTACCCGTTTCATTCACCTAAATGTAACTCAAGTTGCGCACAGAATGCCGTGCTTAATAGAATTCAGGATACTTTAATAAAATCTTCCAAAGCATTGATTCATTCCATCTAAGCCCTAACCAATTCATTAAGGCCGTCTGTGATATTGTTTAGAACTATAAGCCACCTTTTCTTTCTGAAATACCTTGCGATGGGAGCTTTTTCACTCATCCTAGCTCATTTCATGACTTTAAAAGTACGAGTATAACGATTATCTAATTACTAATCTGCTAATCTTTGGGTTATAACTAGTTGGTCATAACTTGTTAGTTGGTTGAGTTTAACTTGTTGAATTTCGCTGTTTATAATTCATTTAATAAATAAAATATTACGGAAGTCTTGTTGGTGAAAAAAAGGGGTTTGCTGTGGTGGCCGCTGCCTTCCCGGACTTGGCGCCTTCGGCGAGATTCGGTGCGCCGAGCGGTTCTGCGGTGAAAGGAGATCCTCGCCTCCCCGAACAGAGACTTCTTTAATCGTAGATTATTGTCTATTAGATAACAAGATTTTTCTATAACAGCGATATCAGAAGAGCTCGCTTCAAAATACTATTATAACCAATATTAACAATTAGTGATCGTAATTCGACCGTAATTCAAAACTATTAGGTTTGAGCATTATTGGGGTTCTTATACCTCTATATTTTTTAAATTTTGTTCTTTAACGTCAGCTACGAGCGAGTACAGTTAATAAAAAAAAAACAATGCAGCTAGTATTTGTTTTTATTTTTTTATACACTTCATTGTCAGTTTTAATTTTTTCATCTAAAAATGAGACTTAACATTCATAGAAGTATAAGATGGCATTAATAATTATTTTTGCATGACATTGACAGACTATTGAGAAAGGAACATTTAAAACCACACAAAATTCAAAAATCTGAATGTATTTATTTGACATATTATAGATAATGTTTAGCTTTTCTGAACTCCTTCCCAGTATAAACTTAAACCATGTCAAATCGCTTAGAAAGGGGTGCGAATAGTCCAAGGAAATGTCGCAAATTGGCCTGACAAACAACATCGCGTCCTGTTTCAGATCGCATCCAGCCAATCCGCATCCAGAGCTCGCACCAGGCGCAGCGGGAGTGGCTGGAGGAGGCGGCCGCGCTCAGCGGGTTCGCCGCAGCCAGTGCAGTTCAAGGTCAGTCAGCCCAAGGTCAGTCAGTCCAAGGTCAGTCGGTCCGAGGGACGCTCCCTTCTTACCTACCTAATCGTTTTGCAACAGAAACCACATTTTGTCAAATCCGATAGAAGATAACTAATTACAAACAGAATTAATGACTAGTTTATAAAACCAATTAGGGATTTCTGACATTTTTCATATTACTATTAAGATAGCACAAGACATTTAGTTTCCTTATTAAAATATTTTTATTTTATTTTTTGTATTCAAGAAATTTACATTTCCAAGCCCAATTTTATCTGCTGCAAATCAGGCTGTAAAATACTGATTAATATTAATATTTGCGAAATAAGTTCACATTAATTAGTTCTGTATTTACATGTCCTTTAAATGATCAATATATTTTTTAAAGCATAGTTGTAATTACAAACCAAAAATAGATATAATTACAGCTAATTATAATTGTAATAATTACAATAATGAACAGGCTCAGTTATTTTATCTAGAAAGAAATAAAGAGATATTACTTTTTTTAAAGTTGTTGGCAAATTATTAAAAAAGAATGTCTAATAAATGGCAACGCTCGTAAACATTTTTAATGAATTTAATTTTGTATTTACAGCGACTCAATAGATTAGGACTATTATTAATTATGAATTATGTATAGAGTAGAATGTATCGATGTGACGGTAATAGTGCTTATTTGAGGGCGTGTAAATGTGTGAGTGATTTATGCATGTGTAGGTTTTATGAGAGTGTTAAACCACGGGTCTTTTTGGTTCGTATAAATATAGATTATGAATAAAAATAAGTAAAATAAATGTAATAATGAGTATATTCTATATGTAATTGCAATTATATGTCTTTAAATGTTACAACTAATCATTAACTATCAACAATATAACAAAATACGCTTTGTTTTTATTTGTCCTTACTATTATTAGCCTATTATGAGTATAATTAAAAGCATCTCTTTAGAACAAGAACCCGCGCAGAGCGAGTGAGATGCGATCATTGACATTTTGTTGACATGCGATCATTGACTGATCACCAGTGACATTTTAGCTGATGCCATACAAATGAGAAGTCAATGACGATTAAAACGACCAACTAAGTTAAATTAACGCAACCAAAAATCTATGCTTCAAAACTCCTTGCGAATCGAATTAATCGATTTCCATGTCCAGTCCAACCCCGGTTTCCAAGTTGACCGATCGTGTTTTGTCTTCCAGGTCGCAATCCCGGCGAGCGCCTGCACCAGATCAGCCTGGCCATCATCTCGAACGTGGAGTGCTTCCTGGGTCACGGCGCCAACCGGGTCCGCTACTCCACGATCTGCACCAGGGCCGCGCCGCGAGTCCAGCATGGCGTCTGCGCGGTGAGTGGGGAGTGGGGAGTGGGGAGTGGGGAGTGGGGAGTGGGGAGTGGGGAGTGGGGACTCTCTTAGTCTTTTACTCTCTGGATTACTTTCTTCTCTGTTTTATCTCTGTTGTCTATGAGCTAATTCCGATCGTAATTCTCCCTGATGACGTGTTTAGCCGCACAGCAGAGACGGAATTCCCCGTCAAAGGCTTTCGTAGAATCTAAATTCTTCCAAAATTCGTAGAAAAAATACTTCCAAACTAATCAAATTGCAGTTTAAAACAGTTCCCAGGTGAGATTGATATTTTACTGATTAAATGGTCAAATAAAAAAAAAATGAATTATAAAAATTTAATTTTAAAATAAGCATTTAGCATTTTATGTTGTGATTTACGAGGGAAGCATTTATCTGATTTGGATTAACTAGGTTTGTGGAGCCTCGTTGTAGCTTTGATCTCATATTGCCCCACAGGGTGACAGCGGCGGCGGGCTGGTGCTGAGGGACGAGGACGGCTACGGCACTCTGGTGGGTGTGCTCAGCTTCGGCCACCCCCTGGGCTGCTCCGACGATGAACTGCCAACGGGTGAGTCTCGTGAATCTCAAATCTGAACCAAGTTCGCAGTCCAAGAGCCAACAGGGAAAAATATCCTGCAAAATATTTTCAATTATATTTCATTGAGTACTTGTTTAGTTTATGTACCCACATAATATTTTTCAACTTTCAATATTATATTAAATAATAATAAAATATTAGGTAGATATGGTTGGACTATTAGACCTTAGTGAACGAGCCCTACTCTATTTTAGGTGTATTCCGTTTTTTTGCAAGTTTAGCCACTAACTTAACTTTAACTTTAACTTAACTTAACTTTAGAATAACTACAACAAATGAAACTTCGCGCCAACTTCAAGTTTTAGTGGATCCTTTTTCATTATTGAGTTAACAATAAGTAACAAGGGTATCGTATTATTTCTTAATTTTTGGTTATAGACTTATTTTTAACTAAGTTCAATTTATTTTTAGTATTTTCGCTTTAACCAATTTGCCATTAAAATATTTTGATTGAAAAACTTATTTTTTGTGTCTACCTTATAATTGACGGAACTTAACTAAACTTCATATAACCACTTACGCATCGAATTGAGAGGCAATTCTTTTTTTTAAGGCACTTTAAAACAGAAAAGTCGCTCCGAGAAATGGCTCTGACCTTCCAAGAGGCCAAAAAATTTAAATATTTCGTATTATTCAATAAAAATGGTAATTTAATCATAATTCGATTAAAATGTCATATTTTAATCGAATAAAAAAAATTTCAGGCTACACGCGCCCGGGATACTTTCATCAGTGGATCGAAAACACAGCTGACATAAACTTGGACTGGATCCCCAACGTGCCTACCTCCTCTACCACCTCCACCACCACCACACCCGAGACGACAACACCCGAGGAGATCACAGAGGTGACCACACCCGATGGGTTCACAGAGGTGACCACACCCGAGGAGGTCACAGAGGAAACCACACCCGAGGAGGTCACAGAGGAAACCACACCGGAGGAAATCACAGAGACCCCAACACCCGAAGAGAATACAGAGGGGACCACACCCGATGAGGTCACAGAGGAAACCACACCCGAGGAGGTCACAGAGGAAACCACACCGGAGGAAATCACAGAGTCCCCAACACCCGAAGAGAATACAGAGGGGACCACACCCGAAGAGAATACAGAGGGAACCACACCCGATGAGGGCACAGAGGAAACCACACCCGAGGAGGTCACAGAGGAAACCACACCGGAGGAAATCACAGAGTCCCCAACACCCGAAGAGAATACAGAGGGGACCACACCCGAGCAGATCACAGAGGGAACCACACCCGAGAAGATCACAGAGGGAACCACACCCGAGCAGATCACAGAGGGAACCACACCCGAGCAGATCACAGAGGGAACCACACCCGAGAAGATCACAGAGGGAACCACACCCGAGCAGATCACAGAGGGAACCACACCCGAGCAGATCACAGAGGGAACCACACCCGAGCAGATCACAGAGGGAACCACACCCGAGAAGATCACAGAGGGAACCACACCCGAGCAGATCACAGAGGGAACCACACCCGAGCAGATCACAGAGGGAACCACACCCGAGCAGATCACAGAGGGAACCACACCAGAGGAGATAACAAAGGGCAACAGGCCAAAACCACGCTCATCCTTTATGGAAAAGCTTAAGGCTTTGTTAGCTTTAATATAAATTTTTAATTTGTAGAGAAATAAAATGGTGACGAAGAATTAAGAGGAGAGTATATAATTCGGTTATTTTGTTTTATGGATCAAACTCCAAACTCGACGGCCAGCAAACAGGTCAATGCAACTAAAAATACCATAAAGTTTGCAGGCAGAAGTCGTTGGGACAACGTTGATGTTCAGCACTTTTGTGAACTTCTACTATCGCAATGGCCGGCGCTTGGCACTGACATTGAGGTGCTCACAGTTGAGTACCTTTCACTCTCCGTTGACCTTAGCTAATTAAATTACCAAAATTCTCCCCCTACCCTTCTCTTAACTCTTAAACCCCGACTGAGTTCGAGTGCCAGCGACATTTGTTTTATCCAGCCCCCCCCCCCCCCCCCCCCCAACCCGCCTCGCGTTCTGAGGAAAGATTCTTATAATTGTTTATGGTATTTTTTTAATTAATTCTTTGACCCCATTTTAATATTACTTTTAAATTAAATTCTGGCTTTTACAGGGTTTCTTATAAATATTGTTTTATTTTAAATTAAGTATTTTAAATTGCTTTTTGGGTTTTATATTTTTATAAATTTTAAATTTAATCCTCGAGTGCACTTTTTTAAATTGTTTTCTTTTAAATATTATCTTAAAATGTTATTTTAGGGTAACTTATTTTTTATTTTACCCAAATTGCTTTTGCCTTAGAAATGTGTGTCCGACATAACTTTGGTTGGAAACGAAACTATCCATAATTTGTTGGACGGTTGAAGGCCTTTGTTTTCATATTATTCTTGGCAACTGCCATTTGTGGTTATGATGGGTTTTCGGAAAAGGGTGTTTATTACATTTCATTGTTTAAAAGGTTTAATTAAATGAAACTAATTATATAAATTGACTAAAGTTTTGTTATTTTATCGCTAATTTCCTGCGGAGGCGCGGAGCTCGGAACTCGAAGGTTGCTCACCCCTGAGCGCTGTTTTCATTATTTATTTGTTTTTTTGTTTCCATCATTAGTAATAATAATTTGAAAACATTTCTTAGCTTATTGTTATATTGTCGTTAGTTTCGAGCACGGCTCAAATTTTTAATAGGCAATATTTACTTCATTAGTTTAAATAACGTTTAAAACTTAATAAATTGGCATTTGAAATATTATTTACAATAAATTAAATTATTTTTTTTATACTATATAATAATAACATTCATGAGGTGCTAGAGAAATTCAAAATAAAGATAGGTACTATGTAAAATTTAACTTTAACCAAACAATAAAATATATTAGGAAATGTTTAAAAAAAGTGCATTTATTTTAAATGATACTTCAAAAATACTCAACGCCTTTAAAGAGTGCGTTAGGCCTTAAGAATATTACGGTTTAAATAGAGTAGGTACAGAGGAGCATAAAATAATGTTTAGTAGGTACTTAAAAATTGACGGGAACCTTAAGAATTAAGTATAGTCAAAATTAGCCTAACGGATTGGCGTTCAACTTAAATTTAATTTTATAGTAATTGTTTAGGCAAGTAAATTTCTATTTTCGTAATTTTTTGAAAGAATTAGCTTTACGATTTTATTTATTTCTTATGCTGTAAAGGACGTGCAGATCCTCGTAAGATTACAATGGAGGCTGGAGACCCACCCGTAGCAATTGGCGTACACAGAGTCGAATTAGTCGAAAATGTCAAATAATTAATTTAATTACCAAAAAGAATACTGAATATATTACTCAAGAAATGAGAAGAAAATATATTCTTAAAATTCAATAAAACAATTTCATTTTCTTCCCTTTTTTCCTATTTTCCTTTGTGCCTTCCTACCTCTCTTTCGTCTAACAAAGGCAGGGACGAATGCGAAAGAGTTGAATTTTTGTGCGCGGATCGATGCACTCGAAAAGCAATCATAGCCGTTTAGATCGCACCGAAAGCTGGTCGGATAATATAGATATTTAACTGACATAGCGCACAACATTAGCACGCGTTCATATTCGAATGTTAAACATATGACAGCGCTGCTATCGAAACATTTTATTTATTGCTGGCCAGTAAGATATTTTACAAAAAAATACCGAAATTTATGATGGATTGAAAGAAGGTCATCAAACCATTGCGGCTGAGTTATTCTTTGTTTGAATCTACTCAAGAGATCACAAGTCGAAAGCAGTCTGGGCAGAAGATTCCTTTAATGTCGCCCGTAGAGCCTAGCTGTAAGACGCTAGGTTGCGGTTAATGCATAGAAGGCGTCACAGCCATCTTCATTTAGGTATAGCAGAATTACTTTTAATTATCTTTAATTTTCCTTGGCTTTTTTAATGGTCTGCCAACTTAAGTAGGTATTTCGACGCAGTTCGGTGGGAAACTTATTTCAACTTTTATGATTTTCTTCGAAGGATATGCAAACTACCTCGTTTTTAAGTTTTACTTTGATAGCAAACAAATAAATAAACAAATAAATCGATTGGGTATTGAATTTCGCATTTTATAGGGCGATTTTGTTCGTTTTTTCGAAATGCCATTGAATGTGTTTAAATGCAAAGGAAAATGAACACATCCTTCAACGTTGTCTGAGACTCAACACAAGAACGCATTAAACCATTAAACCATTAGACCATTAAACCATTAAACCATTAGACCATTAAACCATTAAACCATTACCTGACATGACAAAAGTGTAGCGAGTGTGACGAGACGTTTGTACGAAAACATATTTTATTGAGTGCAAATACAAATGTTTGCTTTGCAACGGCTGGTCAATTGAAATCGAAACACATTGCCTTCTTCTTTGTCTCTCGCGCCTACCAGTCAATGGTCCATGTCGCGGCATACCTAATGGAAGTAGGTACGAATATTTGATTGTCAAAAGAAAATTAAATTACTAAATCTAAGATTAGACAGGTCCGGACTAGATCCGCCCCGCAGGTCGTCGCCACACCGAAGAGTCCGACCCTGGCTTTTAAGCGAAGCAGGAAGATCAAAAGAATATTCCTACGTTCAAAAGAAAAGACAGTACTTATTAAGTTTTCTTTGAACATTCTGACTTCATAATTTGTTTGAAATTTTTCAATCTGTAAAAATATTAAAAAGCGTTCGAATTTTCCAAATGTCAATACTGTCAAATTTTTATATAAGTAAATAAACTAACGGCGAACGCCTTTTATAATGCAAGGAATCATCTAAATACGGTATTTAAGCACTACATTATATAATTTTACTATATATATATATATATACCCGTATATATATACATATACCCGTTATATATTTTCCTTTTTTCCATTCTTACCACTTTGTCGATTCCGTAAATATATTATTTCGCTGTATTTATATTTTCTATTTCCCACCATTTATATGTTCGCTTTTTCGTTGTTAATTTTATAATTAACTACCTCACCGAGGCTAATTTAAAGGCTAATTGCCATAATAGATGATGAAGATAAGAAGAAGTCATCGGGAGACGATCTGTCATGCCCCAGGAGTCGGGACTCGGGAGCGCCATTGTTGGCAATAATTACTAGATAATTACTTATACCTACAATTTTAGTATTTTAGAGTTCAAGATTGCAGTTCATATTTTATCGTTATAAAATGGACAAATACAAAATTAAGACTATTAAAATAGAATTTTCCGAATCTGAGCAAGCAAACATTTCCTATCAAAGCCATGGTAATGGTGATGAAGCGCACGTGACGGAATCGGACGTTAAAGGATTTGGTAATATATATATTAAGTCAGAAATATTTGACAATAGCCGCGATAGTGACGTCAACCAACAATCTAATAAACAATATGATAATGAATCGATTAAATTAGAGACTCATATTATGAGAGTCGTGATGGAACCCGTTAAGAGCGAAGACCACGACATAAAACATAACCTATTCGAAAACATAATGGATACAACTAGGAACAGATAATTGTAATTTACAAAAACATAAGGAAGGAGTTAAGAAAAAAAATAAAAAGTTTGAATGCAACGAGTGCGATTACTCCAGTTCAAAAAATGCCGATTTAAAAAGACATGTCGACGCAGTTCATCGGAAAATAAAAAAGTTTAAATGCAACGAGTGTGATTACTCCGCTTCTAGCAAATCCTATTTGAAGATACATATTGAGGGAATTCATCGCAAAATAAAAAAGTTTCGATGCAACGAGTGTAATTACTCGAGTTCGATCAAACCATATTTACAGAGACATATTAGTGCAGTTCATCAAAAAATGAACAATATTAAATGCAACGAATACTACTACTACTATATTTCAAAAAATACTTATTTAAAAAAACATTTTGACGCGAGTACAAAAAAGTTTAAATGCTGCGAATGTTCAAGCAATGGCGATTTACAGAAACATATTAAACGAGTTCATCGGAAAATAAAAAACAATAAATGCACTGCCTGTGATTACTCTAGTTTTACCAATGCCGAGTTGCAGAAACATATTGACGCAGTTCATCTGAAAATAAAAAAGTTTAAATGCAACGAGTGTAATCACTCAAGTTTTACCAAGGCCGATTTACTGAGACATAGCGACGTAGTTCATCGGAAAATAAAACAGTTTAAATGCTCCGAATGTGATTACACCACTTTAAAGAAATCTTTAATACTGACACATATTAACGGAGTTCATAGAATTATAAAAAAGTTTAAATGCAACGAGTGTAAATATTCCAGTTCCTACAAGTCTGTTTTACAGAAACATATTAAAAGAGTTCATCAAAATATACGAAATTTTAAATGCAGCACGTGTAATTACTCCAGTTTCACTAATACCGATTTACAGAGACATAGCGACGTAGTTCATCGGAAAATAAAAAAGTTTAAATGCAACGAGTGTGATTACTCCAGTACAAAAAATACTGGTTTAAAAAGACACCTCGACACAGTTCATTTCCTAAAGATTTGACACTTGAAAAATCGTATTGACTCAATAATTTTCTAATTTCTCTGCATCGACCTCTACTTATTTTGTGTAGCCAATCGGACTACAATAGTTCAAAAAGTGATTACCATTGACTGTATTGAGTAGATACAGTCTCTCAAGTACCTGACCACAATTTATAAATTAAATAATAAATATAATATATTTGGTTGACAGGCTTACTTATATGGTAGTATAAAATTAATTGTTTGTTTTAAGTTATTATTTTTAAAAAAAATCGTGTAAAAGTAGAAGTTTGCAGGTTTAGTTACTATTGGCGTTTTAATAATAACGGTAGCTTTAAAATATTTATATAATTTAGATCTTTAATTTTTAAATGAATAATGTACCTACCTACTACATTTTAATATTTTGGCAGCTCGTAGCTGACAACATTAAATAAATATAAAAGTAAAACCACCGTATTAAAGAGGTTTAACAACGAATTTCAACCACTGGGACTGGGAGACCACTGGTATCTTTAATGATGACAATTATAATGAAATACTAACATATAACAATATTGACAGTCGCAATTTTGACAGTCGCAATATTGACAGTCGCAATATTGACAGTCGTAATGTGAGGACGCGTCTTAACAACATAACCCAGGAGTCGAGGACATTGAAGCCAGTTTGTCTGGTTTCTTTATTCTTTATTAAGAGAAATCAACAGTTTTACAAACAATTGGTATTAATGATAAATTTACATTCTTAAAATGTATTCGTAAAACTCATCAAAGATTCCTACTGTTAATATAACACCAAAAACTATGATAGAAACTAAACGTGTATAGTTAAATTATGCTTTTACCTCTAAATCATATCAAAATGCTGACATGGCTTGAATTCACATGATATAAACATAGTAAATCGGTTTAAATATATATTTTAATTTTCACATAATTGACTGGTGATAGCTTTAATGGCGTCTGACTGAAAGTATTGCTTCTTAGGGCCGGTTGTGTGATCAATGGTCAAATTCGATTTAACTATAGTAACTTTTAACCACTGGTCAGCAAGTCACCAAGGTTAACTCGTGAAAAGGGTTGTTTCAACTCAAAAGTTACTATAGTAACTTTTTCAGTCTTCCCCTCACTATAAGCATTTGTTGTTGCAAATTGGTTTCTTCTTTCGACCATACTATGTTAGTTGTTAGATATCCTTACCTACCCTTCTAAAATATAGTTACGAGTATGTACCTATATTAATTTATATATAATTCAGTAATCTATTTAAATTATTTTGTTTGTTTATATTTATATATTACTGTTTAATATATATGTACCGGTTTATTTTTTTTTTTATAAATATAAAATGTATGTGCGCACATTATTTTAATGAAACAGTTTATCACATTATATGTATTTTTTTATCGATCTGCTTGTATTTTTAATAAATTGTATTTACTTAATTTTTAAATGTTATGTTAGCATCGATCAGATTACGGAAGTGGCACATGAAACTGCCAGGAAACAAAAGTACGAGGTAACAGTCACTTTTTACTATTTGTACGATGTAATATTATTTATACATCCAACAAATAAATAACCCTTTAATTGAATAACCATTTTTAAGTCAACAAACGTTTTTCCCTTTATTCATTTTGGGTAAGAGGTTCTGTTCTGAGAATGATACTAAACCTACAAGAAACGTATTCTAGCTGCGTGGAATGTTTACAAAGGCATTGAGAATATTAGCATTCTAAAACATCGACCTCCTGTCGAAGGTTCAATGCCTTTGGGTACCCATTCAATTGGACCTCAAAAATTCGCGCCTGGCAATTGGCAATTGGCGACTTAGTGCAACAATTTTGACAAATAAGTTGAAATGTCAAAAAGCCAACTTAAGTTGGCTGAGATGGTTACATAGTCATTAAAATTGTAGGTAATTTAAATTAATACATCGAGTATTAATTAGACCGCAAAGGATAGTTTATTTTAGACAAGTAATGTCTATTCCGATGATGGTACTCAGTACACAGATAGAGTAGGTAAAGCTACTGTCAAAACAGCTTTGCCAAATAAACTTCAACAAGTCGTTCGCATTTAAGGTTATAATTGAATATTTATGTCAGAAAAGCGAATGCTGTTATCAAAAACACGCCTTCTCGTTATATCTCTAGCATATCGCTAAAAAATTACTTCTGCAATGTCAGTCTAACGAGATTTTAGTCCTTATAAAATGGAGAAGTGCAAATTTGAGACTATAAAAGTAGAGCAATCCGAATCTGAGTCTCAAAGCTATAGTTATTGTCAAGCAACGGAATCTGACGTTAATAAACTTTGTAATTTACAAAATAATAAGTCAGAAATAGTTGACAACAGCGGTGATAGCGGTCTCGATCAACAATATAATAAAAGTTATAATATTAAATCGATTAAATTAGAGAATAATATTATAGACGGCAAGATAGAACCTTTTAGCCACGAAGACCATAATCTAAAAGATAAAGAAATCGAGAAATTAACGAATACATCTAACAGCCGTTCCGGTATAGTTAAAATAAAAAAGTTTAAATGCAACGAGTGTGATTATTCCAGTTCAAACAATACCGATTTAAAAAGACACATTGACGCAGTTCATCTGAAACTAAAAGGGTTTAAATGCTCCGAATGTGATTATTCCACTTCCAGGAAATCTTTTATGCGGATACATTCTGACGGGATTCATCGAAAGATAAAAAAGTTTAATTGCAACGAGTGTGATTACTCCAGTTCAAACAATGCCGATTTAAGGAGACATCACGACGCAGTTCATCGGAAAATAAAAAAAATTAAGTGTGGTGAATGTGATTACTCCACTTCAAGACAATCTGTAATACTGACACATATCGACGGAGTTCATAGAAATATAAAAAAGTTTAAATGCAGCGAATGTGATTACAACTGTACACAAAAATATCGTTTAAAAGACCATATTAACATAATTCACATGAAAATAAAAAAGTTTAAGTGTTGCGAATGTGATTACAAGTGTACACAAAAATATCGTTTAAAAGACCATATTAACGTGAAATAAAGAAGTTTAAATGCAACCAGTGCCTTCACTCCACTTCAAACAAATCTGATTTAGAGAAACACATTGACGCAGTTCATCAGAAGTGTAACGAAATAGCGAATTTCCCCCTTGATTAAACCAACAAACGCCATCTGCCGTTTATCTCGATTATTATCTATGTCTCCGGTTTGATTCCTAGCTGTAATGCAAATTTGTTGCTTGCCTGCTGGTAAGCTGGTTTCGCTCACGGAGGTAGTTTTTTGGATATTATTTTTTCATTCGTTTTGGTGGCATGGGCGTTTGTGAAGGGCTCCCGAATGGCGGCCGCAGTTTTAATCATAAATTTTGCTGTGCGAGGAAATTAAAAGATACGCACCTAGCCAGCCAGGACTGCGCTATCTATAAACCCGTTCTCCAGATGGAAGCGGTAAGTAGTTACTCGATTTTCAATTGATCTAGTTCTCCACCTTTTGATGTCGAGTTAATTCCTTTTTTTGCTCGCATTTCAGGGTTTTAACAGCTATTTTATCCAGCTACTTTTGACAGCTACTTTTGAACAGCTACTTTTATCAGCTACTATGGAATACTATAGGCTCCTATAGGCCAATAGGTTGTCGTGGGATATTTACCCCCTTATTTATTTGAAGAAGGAAAAAAAAAACATACATTTCATTTCGGGAAGGACCCTTGCGCCTTTGGGCTTGCGAACGGCATTCCAGGAAATGTATGGAAAGGAAAAACGGGATTTCACAACTAAAGGGATCGATCAGGCGGCCTGGAATCTTTTGTTCAACTTGGTTATGTGTTTTTTATATTGTTTTTTATAACAGTTTTTTTATTAAATCTTTCATTCCTTTTTTTTGAATTGCAAACCAGATCTTTTTATTTTTTACCACGATCCTGAGGGAGACCCGTTGCTCTCCTCCCGGAGTTACTAGTCGGTGTGTTACCTTTATGTTTTATAATTCTTTATTTTAAAATGTTGTTTTCTGTGCCTTAGTGCACAGTGGCGCCCAAATTTCATAGTGAAGAACGTAAACTTATTTGGAGGTTACAGAAGATAAAAAAGTTCCAATGCAGTGAGTGCGTTTACTCCAGTTCAAAGAAATGCTCTCTACAGACTCACATTGAGCCGGTTCATTTTAATATAAAAAAGTTTAAATGTAGCGAATGCGTATAGTCTTCTTCAAAAAAGCCAATTTACGGATACATATTGAGGGCATTCATTCGCTTGTTAAAAAGTTTAAATGTAGTGAATGCGATTACTCGTGCTCACAGAGCAGCTATATGCGAAATCACATCGACGCCGTTCACCTGAAAATAAAAAAAGTTCAAATGCAGCGAGTGTGATTATTGCAGTTCAAACAAACAGCACTTGCGAAATCATATCGAAGTCGTACATCGTAAAATAAAAAAGTTCAAATGCAGCGAGTGCGACTACCCGTCTTCGTACAAATGGGTTTTGCGACGTCATGTCGACATGGTTCACAAGAAAATAAAAAACTTCAAATGTAGCGAATGTGCTTACACCTGTTCACTTAAAGCCAATTTGCAGACTCATATTAACGGCATTCATCGGAAAGAAAAGAATTTGATAATATCGGACCAAGCTAATCTAATGAAATGAAAAGTAAAAAGTTTAAATGCAGTGAATGCAATTACTATAGCATAGTATATGCAATCTCCACTTGTAACACTGTATTGTTGCATTCGACACATTGGTAAATATTTATATCGGGCTACCATATACTTTAATTGCAATTGTTTATATGCCATTGTCTGCATTTAGATTAAAATGTTAGGTAATAAAACTCTAAGTTAATATTTAAATTAAAAGTTGTGTAAAGATATGCATTAGATTTAACATGTTGCGTAAGTTTAATCCTTAAATATTAGTATTCATTGACAATAAAGATTTATAAATAAAATTTTGATATTTCATTTATGAAAGTACTTAAATTATACTAAATACTATTTAAATATTTAATATATCAAATCATCATTATCCTATCGAGTCAAATATGTCATTTTTTTTAACGTATGATATTATGGAATATATTTTGTTTGCCTGTAGGCATTATTTTAATTTTTTAGCATTGTATGTTCTATGTTATTGTTTTTTGTTTTTAATGTTGTTTGTTTTTATTTTAATTATAATGTACTTGGGGAAACCTGTTAAATAAATAAATAAATATTTTTTTTCGTTTCTTATGATTTCTATTTTTTTACGTATTTTCGTACATATCAGATTTTTAATAAGGAGTTATTATTAAAAAATATCACTTTTATCACGGACTAATTAGCACTGGACCGAATGCCTGAACCCCTCCATCATCTTTGAGTAAAAAGCATTTTAAGACTATTCCATAGTAAATATTTTGTAACCACCAAATTGTCCTTGACCTTGAAATTGTCAATTGACCTTTTAATTATGTATTATTAGTTAAGAAACTTATTAAAAGGACCTGTCGACAGTCTCTGACTAATGGGTCCTTGCTCATTCTGATTGTAATAAAATAACTATGTTGAAATAAACGCCGTTGTTGACGGCATTGAACTGAACTGAATAGTGAGAGTGAATATAAATCTTTAATCGATTTTTTTTAAATATATTTAATGGCTCCCTTTGAGATGTCGTTACAAATTCACATAATTTATTAATATTATAGCGGAGTTATGCCACAGTGACATTTAAATAATTATCGATGTTTAATATGTTATCACTTTTTATTGAGTACCCACATAAGTTTAGTTTTATGGAAAATCGACACCACTTACAAACCAAAACCACCATCTCATCTCATCCGGGTACAACCCTCGGATCTCACAGCGTTCGTGGTTAGAGGGTTAGAATGGTAACCATTTATACCACGCCGTGGATGCATTTTTATAGGTATTTTTATGCATTTTTTTTTGTTTCTTTTACATAATTCGTTCGTGGCTGGCACACACGTACTCTTTTAGTAGGTATTGCATTGTTTAAACATTACCTAATATTATTAACGCACTTTAAAGACATTTTAATATCCTAATATCCTTATTATTTTAGAGAACTCGCTACTCTAAGTTTATTGTTTGCATAAATATTTTAATGTTTAAATATAATACATTTTTTTCAAGTTAAACTTTTACATTTTTTAGTATACTGTTTGTTTTTTCGTTGCAGGTTGCATATTAATATCATATGAACAGGTATCCTAATTTTCCATCTAAAATCGTACGTAATAATTCAAAGTGACATTCAAAATAATTATTATATTCATGTCATGCAAATAATTTAATTTGCGAACGGCAAAGAATAAAAAATATAATAGTTCTGTTCTCGAATTTGAATCGAAGTCAGATGAGTCGTCGACGCGCCCATGACTACGAGCTGACTAGGAGGTGCTTGCTTATCAGTACCTA
Source organism: Neomicropteryx cornuta (assembly GCA_020383195.1). Lineage (NCBI taxonomy): Eukaryota > Metazoa > Arthropoda > Insecta > Lepidoptera > Micropterigidae > Neomicropteryx > Neomicropteryx cornuta. The sequence continues at coordinate 39,039 of JAHKQU010000067.1, read as the reverse complement.
GAAATGTCAAAAAGGAAGGCGACTGTTGATTTAAGCGTATCGACAAGTAAATAGAATAAATGTGTTTTAACCTGGACTTATTTTTACCGTTCCGAAATGGAGAAACTCAAAATTGAGACTATCAAAATTGAGCTCGCCGAAACTGAGCAAGTAAATATCTGTCATCAAAGCTATAATAACTGTCATGACCATGTACGAGTGACGGAATCCGACGTTAAAGAACTTTGTAACTATCATAATATTAAGTCAGAAACAGTCGACAGAAGCGGCCATAGCCACGCGGATCAAAAAAGCTATGAAAATGATGACGTGAGGTCGATTAAATGTGAGAGTGATATTATAGAAGCCACGATGCGAGAAGACCATCATATCAAACAAAAAACAAACGAAAACTTAACGAATCCATCTGATAATTACATTTATTCCAGTACTGATACTGATTTAAAAGCGCAGAGAAAAAATGAAACGTTTAAATGCAACGAGTGCGATTACTCCGGTTATAAAAAAAATCGTTTAAAAAGACACTTCGACGCAGTTCATCTGAAAATAAAAAAGTTTAAATGTTGCGAATGCGATTACTCCAACTCCAGCAAATCCTATATGAGGATACATTTCGAGGGAATTCATCGAAATATAAAAAAGTTCAAATGTAGCGAATGTGATTACTCGGGCTCAAACAAAACTTATTTACAGAAACATATTGGCGCCGTTCATCAGAAACGTAATAAGTTTAAATGTAACGAGTGCGAATACTCCGGTTCAAACAAAACCTATTTGCAGAGGCACATTAACGCAGTTCATAAAAAAATTAACAAGTTTGAATGCAACGAGTGCGCTTACTCCAGTTTCAACAAGGCCTACTTACAGAGACATATTGGCGGAGTTCACGGAATAGTAAACAAGTTTAAATGCAACGAGTGCGATTACTCATCTTCTAAAAATGCCAATTTAAAAAGGCACTTTAATGCAGTTCATTTGAAAATAAAAAGTTTAAAATAGTTTAAATGCAACGAGTGTGATTACTCCAGTTCAAAAAATGCCGATTTAAGGAGACATCACGGTGCAGTTCATCGGAAAATAAAAAAGTTTAAGTGTTGTGAATGTGATTACTCCGCTTCAAGGAAATCTAAAATGGTTTAAATGCAATGAGTGTGGTTTAACTGCCCCTGTTCACATACACGGCTTTTGCGACGTCATATCGACGCGGTTCACAAGAAAGCAAAAAGCTTTAAATGCAGCGAATGCACTTACGCCTTTTCGCTTAAATGCGATTATCAGTCACACAAATGACATTCATCTGAAATGACATTCATTCATTCATTGATCATTCATTAAGTATGTTCTAATGAACTGAATTTGATAACAACGAAGGATCAAGTTTTTCTATTTTCTAGATATTGACATTTACGGAAAAATAATAATGTTAAAATGCAGTGAATGCAGTTATTATAGCGTATTAAATGCACATATATCGAAATGCATCGATTTTATACGTCGTATTGTTGCATTCGTCACACTTATAAATATTTTTATTAACCTATTCTATACATTTATCCCTAATAGCGAATTTGAGAACTATATACTTTAATTTAAAATTGTTTTTATATCATTATTTGCACTTCGGTAGTGTAAAATACTAATTTTAAGTTTATTTTAAAATTGGATGGTATACGGTAGGTTAAATGTGTTTATTATCCATAAATAGTACTGGGTGCTTAATGAATACGTACCTTCCTAGTATAAATTATTCATAAAATGTATCTAACTATTTACCTATTTAATAAATTTTAATATAAAAGTTACTAAATACCAGATTGACTTATGCTCTCATTAAATGTAGTAATATTTGTAAGATGTATTTCATGTTATTAAAAAAAATATGATAGTTAGTGTATGCATATACCTACCTGTTAAAACCTCATTAACGAGTCGGTTAATTTGCAGGTTCTATATATTAGAACTATCTATGAAGAAGCTATCTCCGTCCTTTGGCCGACTGACCATCAGTCGCAGCTTCCAACTCGAAGCGTACAAATGCGAAAGAGTTGAATTTTTGAGCGTAGATTATGCGCTTGCAAAACAACCCAAGTAAGCCGTTTCGATCGCACCGGAGGCTGGTCGAATAATATCAGATCAAAACATTGTCAATTAAATCGAATTATTTATTATTCTTAAAATTAATAAATACAAATACGCTTAGAATGTTCAGTGCCATATAATTATTAGATATTATTATTAATTGAAATATTTTGTTTGTTTAATTACAAGCCGCGCATCAAAATTTAAAAAAAAAACTAAATTAGTGCTTAAATTTATGAAGAATAAATATATTTTTTTATTTTAACCTACTCTGGCATAAAAAATAACACAACCAAAATGCACATCGAATGGGCTAAGAGTGCCGCAGACACAAACGGAGATCAGATAGGAATGAAGCGACCCATCACAAGTTGGTACCACAGCGCGAGTAGTCATGGGTGGGCGATGCCTTCAGTGACGCCCTTAGGGCCTAGCTGTAAGACGCCAGGTTCTGGTTAAGTAATTTTCTACTACTAAACAATGTTGATCAGTTAATAATATCTTTTTTTTTACATGTAACTATCTTAATTAGTCAGTCGGGCCGCCCTGACTAATTACAACTTCTGTTAATAAATAAATAAATAAAGACGAATTTATTATCGCAATATTTACATGCTCTATTTGCGTACATAGATGACTTTTTTTTCATTTTAACTGGCCAGTAATAATCAATATGATATTTGAGCGCACTATCGAACTGTCGTAAAATAATTTAACAAGGGCATCGAAGACCTGGATTGATTTCCCTCCACCTCAGGACCTTTGTGCTGTTAACATGTGAAACTACCAACCCTTTCTGTGTAACCAACTCGCTATTCCGGCCCTGGCCATACACACGGAGCATAGGTGTGCGGATTAGGTACTTTGTTACTATAAATTATAATATGTTAATATATAAGTAATGTGTATTATAGCGTATGCATTTATATATTATTATATTGTTGTTAACAGGATGTATTGAAGAATTAATACTTACTTATCAAATGGTTTCTTTCATTCAAAATGGCCGTCAGAAGCCTGTATAGTCGAAAAACTATACGCTGACTGCAAACTAACTACTGCAGCAAAAAAGGTCTTGATCAATAATATGTTTCTTATAAACGTGTGTGTTATGTTTGTATTTAACAAAAAATACAATGCAATATTAATCTAGAAAGGTATATAAAGGGTGTCCCAATCCCAATAAAAAAAACAGCTAATAGGTCCTACGATTCCTAGTGTTATTTGTTAAGAGAGTATATCAAAATTCATTATGGTATTCGAGAAAAAAAATGTTGAAGTTTCTATTTTAAATCGTGTAAAACAGATATTTTTCAATGGCTCCTCCCTCGAATAAGTACGTCACTGGGTCACTGGGCCGCGGTCAGTGAAGATCGAGGTTAATGACCTGCCGCGTTGTTCGAAACGCCCTATTAGGGCGGAGCTAAATGATCGCTGTCTGATGTTACTGGTCGACAGAGGTCGGTCTAAGAAGAAGGGGTAACTCCTTACCCCTTCTTGCGGTTGCAAGAGATGCTATTGGTCGACAGATAATATTGATAAGATCGATTTACACCAATTTTATTACAAAAATTATAAATTTGGTGATGAAAATTTTGTTACATAATTTCTTACTCTTAATGGGGAACTTAAACACCCCCTAAAGTTTGTGGGATTGGTCTTGGAGCACCCTGTATATGTTCTAAATACGAAAATTTATACGAATTTTATCATTTAGAATTTTATGTAAGAAACATAGAATATATTCAATGATCAACACCTTTTTCGCGGCCATATTTCTCTGTAGTAACACGCATAGGCGTGAAATGTCTCCATATATAGGGTGATGTTTTTAGAGGCGTGGTTTTCAAGAAGAGATAAAACGCATGTAATTTGGTGTTATGGCTAAGAATTTAGTTTTATTATAAAGATAAGGGTTTGCCATTATGTTTTAAAAATGATTTCGGGTAAGAGGCCCAATTTTCAACCACTTTTTGCAGCAAGTTGGGCCGTATGTCAGCAATAACGCGCCGAATATTCTCTTCCAAGGCGTTAATCGTGTCCGGCTTATCTGCGTAGACAAGCGACTTCACATAACCCCACAAAAAATAGTCCAGCGGTGTTAAATCGCACGATCTTGGAGGCCACGCCACGTTGTTCAGGAGTAAGTCTATTCATTATGAAATGGCCAATCAAACTGAGCATAAATCAAGTGACAGCTGTCAAAAACACCAACTACGAAAAAAGTAGTGCCAGATTGAAAACCACGCCTCTGAAATAAACACCCTATAGTTTGTCGACTACAAAGCGATGGTTTTATGATTCTCCTTCGGGAAGATTTCTCGGCGTTTCACGAATCGAATGGGAGGTAAAAAATCGTGAAATAAAACAAGAATTATCGTGTTTTTTTTTATTAATATCACTACCAAAACCACGCGTGCGCACAACGATTTCAATACAAACACAATCGCTTACAAAAAATACTATCTATATTAAAACATTTTGAGGTTTTTCAAAATCTTTATATATATATTATCAGCTAACAAGTACTAAAAATAAATCTGATTAACTTTTCCAATAATATTTATTATATTATTATTATTATAGTCTACTTATGTGAGATTAATTTAAAGTGCGCAACAAATATGTTTTAAACATTTAATGTGATATTTTTATAAAAGGCAAGTTGGCTATAAAAAATAATAAATATTTTACGAATAGGTTACTAATACCATAAATACATAATTTAGTGCGTTACATATTTTAGCGAAGTGAGCGTCAAATTGGTCAATTCGGGGCGCAAATATTGATTTAGCAACACTGAAGGTGGTGAAACGGCGGCCCAAAATTATTAGCAGCGTCGTTTTTGAATGGAAGCCAACCGCGGCTGCTCGGAGTCTTGAGCTGCAGCGCATTTCCAGGCGGATTGCGTCAAAAGTTAATACATTTATCGGACGGATCGGACGGACGGGTCGTTTCCTCTTTATTCGTATGGCTTGTGTTGTCGGGGAGGCACCATAGTGCGCAGTTCCGACTGCCTTATATTTTTTTTTCATGATGCGAGGCCGTTCACTACAGGCAAACAACATTAATGGGGTTTTTTTTGATAACCCAGTCGACAGGAAAAGCGCCGTTGAATATTCTCAACGGCGTAAAATGACCCGGTCGGATTTGACCCCTGCCGGGGAATCCGAACCCGGGACCTCTGGATTTAGAAGCAGGCATATGAGCGGAATGAGTGAACGATTCAGTTATAGTTGTTTAGTCAAACCTACCCTTTTGTAAAATAAATAAAATAAAAAAATCGCATTCTTATAAACCGCAAATCGTTGCCATAATCTGCAATGTGGACAACTCCAGGTTTGGTCAAAAAACGGTTTTCGGTGGCATATTTTATCGTGTGTAAATATTGTGGGTCAGTTTGGGGTCAGTTTGGGGATCGACTTCTACTGCCAGTTGCCAGTTGCAATCCTCAACAGAGTGCATACAAATCACTCGACTACGGCTTGGGTTTCTAGCAACACTGAAATCGCCGCCATTTTGCGTCAAACGTCAAAACAATGTCGGAATTAATTTGATAAAAAAAACATTCGATTGTGACGCGACCTTCTTTCATGGGATAAACAGTTTATCAGAGTTATCACAGTGTTAAGTTATTTAAAGGACAATCGCCAATGTAACTAATTATAACCTATCTTTTGTGTGTTGAACGATTCGCAGAATAAAATACTTTCACTTATCTAAGCGGGAGTTGACTCTTTTACAGATTAAGGCGACGAAATGGTCATAAAAAGGTGAATATTTCGTTTTATTACGTTTCTGACTGTACCGATGCTTTGTGCATACCCACTAAATCTGCTCTTAGTATCATCTTCCTATGTGAACTGTAATCAAATATTGTACTTAGGGTAAACGACACTAGAACGGACCACTTTCAGTTACCAGTCAGTTGGATAATGATATTGCTTTTCGTAGGTATTTATTTTTAATTTTGAGGACATACTTGAGTTTGACGTTTCATAATGCAAATCGCTGTCAGTTTGACGTTTCTTAATGCAAATCGCTGTCAGTTTGATGTTTCATAATGCAAATCGCTGTCAGTTTGACGTTTCTTAATGCAAATCGCTGTCAGTTTGACATTTCATAATGCAAATCACTGTCAGTTTGAAGTTTCATAATGTAAATCACTGTCAGTTTGACGTTTGTATGCACGTCGCTGTCAGATTGATGTTTCATAATGCAAATCGCTGTCAGTTTGAAGTTTCATAATGTAAATCACTGTCAGTTTGACGTTTGTATGCACCTCGCTGTCAGATTGATGTTTCATAATGCAAATCACTGTCAGTTTGAAGTTTCATAATGTAAATCACTGTCAGTTTGACGTTTGTATGCACGTCGCTGTCAGATTGATGTTTCATAATGCAAATCAGTCAGTTTGAAGTTTCATAATGTAAATCACTGTCAGTTTGACGTTTGTATGCACGTCGCTGTCAGATTGATGTTTCATAATGCAAATCACTGTCAGTTTGAAGTTTCATAATGTAAATCACTGTCAGTTTGACGTTTGTATGCACCTCGCTGTCAGATTGATGTTTCATAATGCAAATCACTGTCAGTTTGAAGTTTCATAATGTAAATCACTGTCAGTTTGACGTTTGTATGCACGTCGCTGTCAGATTGATGTTTCATAATGCAAATCACTGTCAGTTTGAAGTTTCATAATGTAAATCACTGTCAGTTTGACGTTTGTATGCACCTCGCTGTCAGATTGATGTTTCATAATGCAAATCACTGTCAGTTTGAAGTTTCATAATGTAAATCACTGTCAGTTTGACGTTTGTATGCACGTCGCTGTCAGATTGATGTTTCATAATGCAAATCGCTGTCAGTTTGAAGTTTCATAATGTAAATCACTGTCAGTTTACGTTTGTATGCACGTCGCTGTCAGATTGATGTTTCATAATGCAAATCGCTGTCAGTTTGAAGTTTCATAATGTAAATCACTGTCAGTTTGACGTTTGTATGCACCTCGCTGTCAGATTGATGTTTCATAATGCAAATCACTGTCAGTTTGAAGTTTCATAATGTAAATCACTGTCAGTTTGACGTTTGTATGCACCTCGCTGTCAGATTGATGTTTCATAATGCAAATCGCTGTCAGTTTGATGTTTGTATGCACCTCGCTGTCATTTTGACATTTTGTCATTTGAAAATATTTTTTGTTCAATTTAACTATACTAGATGATCCAAAATTTAAGGTCCAGACCACGGAATCTATACACGGGAGAAGAAACTCAGCCCCAAATGCATGACAGCCAAGAGTGGGAGGGGGGGAAGACGACTCACGTATTACACACACTAACAGAGCGCTCAATGAGGTTAAACTGGCTTAGTACTGCGCGGCTCAAAGGACGTTTTTCGTCTTACCCCCTCCTATCGAGTTTCTCCTCCTGTGCATAGACTCCTTGGTCCAGACGAAATTGGATGATAGCGCAGATCATTTCGAATCAGGATCATCCTATATGTAGGTAGTTATACATTTTGCAAAGCGATTAACTTGCATAAGTGGTCAGTTTTTCGCCCTAACGACTCTTTAAATCATCGAAAATATGTGCAAAATTAAACGAAGGAGAATCTAGAGTGGAATCTGTTAGTATTAAACCTATGAGGATATTAAAATCTATAAAGTCCAAGTCTAAAGCAGCCGCGCGGATAGCACTAAGATGGCCGACAGGGCGATCACGAATAGCGGATCCCTCGGCTTGAATCCATCTGAAAAGAGAAAGCGATATCAATTAGTACGCATTGCGTTTCGGCAGCCCGGCGCCGAGGGTCCGACCGCCGCGGTGCCGACGGCGCAGCGAACATCGTAAGAAGCACTTTCATCATTTCGATTTATACTTTTTAATTATGTATTATTAGTTAAGAAACTTATTAAAAGGACCTGTCGACAGTCTCTGACTAATGGGTCCTTGCTCATTTTGTTTGTAATAAAATAACTATGTTGAAATAAACGCCGTTGTTGACGGCATTGAACTGAACTGATGACAGATGGCAATATATTGTTTAGGTTTAAACTGCAAATATGTCGCTTCTATGAGTGGTTTGCGTCTAGGCTGCCTGCGATCGAAATTTTAATACCAAAATAATACGAATAGCGCCATCTTCATCTCGGAATCAATACTTCGCCGCCTACCAATTCATATGAGGCGAGTAACCTAAAAACCATATTATAACCAATTTAATACCTACTATAATCAACTCAGGTCATTAAATAATAAAACATTTTCTACACCAAAAAATAAACTGGAGCCGTTGACCCAAAATTGTAAGTGTAATCATTTTCTTTTAAACACCCTGTACTCCGAACCGAAGCTATTGCACACACTTCCCGCGTTGCCTCATACAATCAATCATTTTATGTTACATTAATTAAATCCTACAGCGTGTTTCGAAATCAACACTTTTTCGAGTTTTATTTCGGCTAAAATCGCCTAAAATGGCTACACGTGCGAGTACAGTTAAATAGCTTGATTCACTTAAAACAATTTTCTCGTATTCTTAACAAACAAACCTTTAATTTAGTAAAATTTAACTATAGTTTGCTTAAACATTTATCACATTTAACAGAATGGCTATTAATTATTCAAGAAGGTAACGATGAGAGAATAGCTATGTCCCCCAAAATAAGCTAAAATGACGACTTCTTTTGATCAAAAATAATTTAGCTTTTTAGTAACAAAATTGTTTAATTAAAAACCAAATAAATAAATCATCCTACAAATATAAAAAATAGGTCTGGTAAAATAACTAAATGTTTATTAGAAAAGGTTTTAAGTTATCATTTTGAATTGCTATTTCGACAGACGTAATAATTGTCGTCTCGTGAGAGGCTTTCCTGAGTGAAATAGTTTAGTGTGTCTAATATATTTAAATAATAAAATATATGTATATTTATATTTAGATATAGTAAATTATTCGATGTAGATTTGTTTAATAATAAGAATCAAAATTTTCCAAATGTTTATACACGACTTTTATACAATATAAACTGACGCTTACTAACCATGCACAAAACGCAACGATGTGTTTTGTGCATGGTCTTAAGCGCATAGAATGAAAAATTCAACGCAATTCATAGATTCCAAGAGAATAAGAGAATTATTATTATTTGCATGAAATTCGTTATAAATGACATTTCATTTACAAATTAAAAAATGTATAAATAAATATTATAGTATTAGTATTATTATATTATTGATTATTAGTATTAAAAATTCGTGATGCATAGCTATTATTATTTTTTTAAATTATATATCATATCACTAATAATATATAGGTTTATATACACACACAAACATCTCCGTGCCACAAATAAAGGCAGCAAACATTGTTTAAGTTTGATTTATTAATTTCATGTTTGCAACCATCTTTATATTTGGTGCATTTTTCTAGTTATATAAATGTAGTATTAGATTAGAGAATTATCTACTTGAATCGCTCTTTTGTAGGTTTATAAATAAATAAATAATTGAGTTGTAAAGGTATTTGACTTATAATTAATTATTGTTTTTTAATAGCGACAAATCGCCTGAAAAGATAAATGACACAATCTTTGACAATATTGAAAAATTTTGTTTTTTTTTTAATTATTTGATAAAGTGCTGGATTGCATAATATTTATAAAGGTTCTAAAGAGGTCCTGTACTTGAGAGCGCTGAGTTTTATAAAAATGCATTAATATTTTACACTAAAGAGAATAAATGAGAGTTAAAAATGCATTTTTATAAAACTCAGCGCTAGGTTTATTTATCATAAATAAATACATAGCAGTAAGATATGAAAGACGAGCGCGCGCACGAGATGTCGCGCGAGAGCCAAGCAGTAGAAGTACCGTTGCAGTAGAAGTCGCGCTCGCTGAAGCCGCCCTCCTCGTCGCAGACGCAGACCTTCTCGTTGAGGGCCGTCGCCAGCGCGCTCTGCTGCTGGGCGGCGAGGAAGGCGCCCTTGTGGCCCGCAGCCGTGGCGGGCGCGGCGGTCGTCGTCACGTTGGGCACCGCGCAGATCATCGTCTCCACGCACTCCGTCGACTCGGCGCACAGGTGGTGCAGGCCTGCAAGCAATGTCACACGATCCTTTTACTATTTTCGAAGCGACCCGTGCCGAGTAAAGTTCTCGACATTCGATGATATAAGCTGAAGTTGTGACATATAAAGATCTCGACATTCTATGATATAAGCTAAAGTTGTGACATATAAAGATCTCGACATTTGATGATATAAGTTGAAGTTGTGACATATAAAGATCTCGACATTCGATGATATAAGCTAAAGTTGTGACATATAAAGATCTCGACATTCGATGATATAAGCTAAAGTTGTGACATATAAAGATCTCGACATTTGATGATATAAGTTGAAGTTGTGACATATAAAGATCTCGACATTCGATGATATAAGCTAAAGTTGTGACATATAAAGATCTCGACATTTGATGATATAAGTTGAAGTTGTGACATATAAAGATCTCGACATTCGATGATATAAGTTGAAGTTGTGACTTATAAAGATCTCGACATTCGATGATATAAGCTAAAGCTGTGACATATAAAGATCTCGACATTCGATGATATAAGCTAAAGTTGTGACATATAAAGATTTCGACATTCGGGCAGATAAGCTGAAGTTGTGACATATAAAGATCTCGACATTCGGGCAGATAAGCTGAAGTTGTGACATATCCCAAATGGGGATATTTCGCATTGCTCGGGGGGATTTCGCGTGCGCCACGAAGCCAGCAACTGTTGCTAGCTTCATGTCGCGCGCGCGCTTTGTGGTAGGTGAACACAGCGATAATAAAAATAGTTATAATTAAAACACTTTTGGCTGTATTTTGAACACGCCATTCGCTCGGGACGTCGACTGCTTTTAATTAGTTAATTAGCATGTCGTTAGGAGTTAAAGTGCAGGTTTATGTCCGCTCACAGCGGGATATTAGCCAAGTGCTGCTGCTGGTAAAATGCAGTTTATTTAGGAGCCATTGAAGGACCAAACCAAAAAAATATATATTATATTAATAAGCGAATGTCGTATTGCGGACGGAGACACGCTGTTTGGAGGGGTCGTACCTTTCTGGCCGGCATTGCAGCGGCCGTTCAGCGGCGCCGCGTTGTCGCCGCAGAGGCAGCGCGTGCGTGGGTCATTGGCCGTGCGCACGCAACTCGTGCCGCCGATGCCGGCGCAGTCCGACTGCCGGTTGCACTCGCGGCCTGCAACCAACAAACAACATCTTTCATCTCTTTCATCCGACCAGCCTCCGGCGAGATCTAAACGGCTATGGTTGTCACATCAAGATTTAAATTTGTTTAATATCCTTCAAAAACCCAAAAAAAATACTAAATTAAAATAAACATTGTAGGAATAGCTCTTTTATTTCAATTTTATTATACTTTTCGTCTCTAGAATATCAATAAAATGCGACATTTAATAATATTAATTTGCATAATGGATATTTTAATAAATAAATAAATAAATTTCTTTAGAATGAGACGATTTTTAAATCCTATGCGATAAGTCCAAAGTTTTAGGATGAGATGTGGGATGTCGAGGGGTTTTTTTTATTTCCGGAAATGTTTATTACGACCAAATCTCATTCGCGAATGAGGTAAGCGCACTTAAAAATACGCATTTTGAATTAAAGTCACTTTATGATTATCTTAGTTGCCCTTTAATCGAAATTAAAACAGTTTAATATATATATATATATATATATTTAATAGCAACAGTCGAAGGCGCCGCGAGCTGTCAGAACGGCGTGACGTCACCGTCGCAAACAAAATGGCGCTTCCGGCTGTGATAAAGTGATTTATTCTTCCTTTTTATGGTCAGCCAAGATCAGACAATAGATATATGATTCGCTGTCATTTTGCAGCCACGCGATAGAGTTTTTTCTGCCTTCTTATGAATATTCATTTTTTCTTTATCGAGCGCGCTGTCAAAATTTGAATTAATTAAAAGTTATATTTAAGGCGTATTAGACTGTAAATTTGTAATAATTGCGAGACATTTAAGTTGAAATTGTCGCAGTGCATGAAAGAAAAGCCAGTTTTCCGTTGGATTGCACCAACTTTTTCTCGTTGGCTATGAAATATAACGCCTCATAAATATTCTATATCTTTCTTTTTTCATTGAATCCAAAACAATAAAAGTAAAATATTTCAAAAAAAAAAAAAAAAATGCTTACTTAGATACGTCATACCTCATACTTTAATATGTTTATGGCCAATGTATATATCTAATTATAAATATATATCACTACTTTACTATATATAAATATAAGTTACTATACTATATGTAGTAGGTATAACACTATTTTATATTGAATATTTATTTACCTATATATAGGGCTGTTTTTTTTAGAGGCGTGCTTTTTAATCTGGCACTACTTTTTTCGTAGTTGGTGTTTTTGACAGCTGTCACTTGATTTATGCTCAGTTTGGTTTGCCATTTCATAATGAATAGACTTACTCCTGAACAACGTGGCGTGGCCTCCAAGATCGTGCGATTTAACACCGCTGGACTATTTTTTGTGGGGTTATGTTAAGTCGCTTGTCTACGCAGATAAGCCGGACACGATTAACGCCTTGGAAGAGAATATTCGGCGCGTTATTGCTGACATACGGCCCAACTTGCTGCAAAAAGTGGTTGAAAATTGGGCCTCTCGGCTGGAATTTGTTCGAGTCAGCCGCGGCGGCCACTTACCCGAAATCATTTTTAAAACATAATGGCAAACCCTTATCTTTATAATAAAACTAAATTCTTAGCCATAACATCAAATTATATGCGTTTTATCTCTTCTTGAAAACCACGCCTCTAAAAACACCCTATATTTAAAAATTGTTTATTCATTTGTTTAATAAGTATATTAAGTGTTAAAGACAAGGCACTTAAATTGTATTTATGTGTGAGGGTGTGTGTAGGTGTATATATCTGTGTATATATTTGTGCCTTAGTTAATTTTTATATTTTCACAGGGTTTTGCGCTGGTCTCTTGTATGCTCACTGTAACACTTCATATATAACCTTCCTTAGAACAGGTAACTCTTACCTAGTTAGGAAGGTCATAGACATGTACTCATCGGCCAATATGATTTATAAATAAAAAAAAAGAGATAAAACAATATGAACTATACGGGGCAATATGTATAGTAAAATAGATATCATCACGCCACTGGATAAGGTCTGTTCTGGGCTGATACCTGCTCGTATTATTTTAGACGTTTGCTTTTTATGTTTACCGTATGTATATATATTTTTTTAATTATATTACTTTTATTTTGATAATTACTCTAAATATTATTACGTAAGTATATTGTTTGTATATTTAAATGCTCATTAAAAATATTATCTTCCGATTGTGTATAAAATAACCCACAAAAAAACTCAAAGAAAAATGTCAATAATTGTCAATAATAACATTTCAAAGATTTATTACGAAGCAGTTTTGGCTTCTATATGTTTGAGAAGCTCATGTTTAGATTAATCACATCGAAATCTACTCAATTTGTATAGATATTTGATAATAAAGTCATTTTTTTAATATAAAACTGACAAATGACAATAAAATGACAGCGCATTGGAACGTTTTATTTATTACTGGCCAGATAGAATTCATATATTATACTCGTCTATGAGCGCAAATATAAATATGTAAGAGAATGTTCACGTTATAATTATTATAAATTAAAATATTATATCCATGCCTATTTATTTATTTTGGTTATACAACAGACATTCAACACAGTACAGGTAATGACGTAAAAAAATAATATTAAAATATATCAAAACGAATTTTTATAATATGTAATAAATAGAAAAAACTATATTCAATTTTAAAATAGGTACAACAAAGAGAACATAATTACAACATACACCAATTTAAACTATTATTTGTATACATAGTATGAAAAAATTAAAAAAACTAATTTAATACGCAATTAAACTGGGAATTTCGTCCGTGGGTTTTGGCATAGTATTGATAAAATAGACAAAACTTTTGCCGACTAATTAAAAAAATGGTTAATTACCTCAGAATTTACATAAAAAACTGAAATGATGATAAAATTTATGATGAATTGAATGAATATCATCATACCATCGTACCCGATGACAAGTTGAAACCACAGACGGGAACGAGTAGTCTGGGGGATAATACCTATTATGACACCTATAGGGCCTAGCTGTAAGACGTCAGGTTGTGGTTAAATAATTAACTAGTACTAAAGGTGTCATAGCCATTTTTGAAACTGATTTTCGTTTTTGAAATAAAAATTAAGTAAAATAATGAGAGTTCACTTTTATTTTTCGCCTCGCATTCGATTATGCTGCGTACGATTTACCCGAAAAATAGTGCAAATTGTAGATAAAATAATGGGGTAGTTCTTAGCAGCGGCATATTTTTAAATTTTATTTGTATTTTTGGAATGAATAAAAGTGAATAAATTCAGCCATGCCATGTTATTTTTGTTTCTTTTCGTGTGTAAATGTAAATCTTTAGATTTATGTTAAAATTAATAAATAACTAATATGATCGCATTTTTGATTGTTTAGATAAATTACAATCGAAAACAATAATTTTATATTTATGTTATCTTAAGTAATAAATATAGGCATCCATTGAGAATTACTTTACAAATAGTTTCAGCGTTAGTGGAAAATAGTCTTCATCTGCAGGCTCGAGTTGCCCGACGCCCTGAAGTCATTTTAAGTCCAATACTTTTAACTGGCAATTTCCTCTCGAAGTGGGAGTGCGAGCGTCGCTGAGCAAAAGGCAAAATGGCGTCCGGCGCCACTTCCGGCGGATGTGGCGTCACGCGAATCGCCTTCGCCCACTTCCGGCGACCGGCGGCCATCTTTATTTATTGACAGCTCCGCCGCTCGACGCTGGAATCCGTTGTGTTGCGTTGAATTGAACCACTTCCCCTTGACCTGCGGAGTTCAAACTTGACGTGTCGGTTCAGCTCCGATGACGACCCATTTTTGTGGTGATCATGACCTGATACCCCACCCAGGAGTGGCTCCAGACGGCCAACAGCACAGACGCGAAATTTTGTGCCCTCGAGCTCTTCGATAAAACCTCGTTTTTAACAATGTTAATTTTCGTAAAACCTGCAACCAAAGTCGCCCCTAAGCAGACGCCAATATGCTGGCCGTCTCGCAGTTTACAGAAGAGATGCTGGGTGCATGGCTCCATCCGGTTCTCCTAAATTGATCTCCGCTTCAATAAATCGCCAAAAGTGTCGCAATACTTCTCGAATTTTTTACCGACGCACAAAACCACAAACTAAATTCCTAGTTTTATTTCATATTAAATCGTTTTTTTACAACCAAAGCATAACATTAGTAAATTTCTCGTTTCTTAACATTTATAATCGTTACTCCTATCCCTCCTATTTAAATTCGTATTATTATTTATTTGCATTAACATCCAACTATCTATAGCATTTAAATGAACTACCCTTGTTTAAAGATTGTATATTTCTAATCACATTGTCTTTATGATTTGAGGGTTGGAGGCTGGAGGATGCATTTGAGATTGTAACTTTTTGAGATTTTCAATGTGAGAGTCGATTTTACTTCAACATCTGTCCGTAACACCTTTATAATTGTATTTTAAGTGTCTTTTAAATGTATTTGTTGCGTTTGATATTAAGGAATTTTAAAAAAACTTAGTAGGATTTCCATCTGTAGAAAATAAACTATTTAACTGTAGTTTTATTTTCTCGATTCTTGTATTCGGTCAATGAGATATTTATGTCTAAAGTTTTGATAAAATCTATGAAAAAATACAAACATTTCGAGGGTCTTAACTTTTAATTATATAAGCTCGGATAATGAAGAGATAAAAGGACATCTATAGTTATTTTTCTTTTAAGTAAGAAGTCAGAATTCGTATGGAGAGTGACCAATTTCTCTGGTTAAAATTCATCAAAGTAGTTTGATGACTCATCAAAGCAAAAATAATATAAAATAGAGAAATCAGACTAGGCAGTTTCTATCTAAATATTCGATATCCGCCCAAAGAGGCTGTTGGGACGAATTGACATTCC
Source organism: Neomicropteryx cornuta (assembly GCA_020383195.1). Classification (NCBI taxonomy): domain Eukaryota; kingdom Metazoa; phylum Arthropoda; class Insecta; order Lepidoptera; family Micropterigidae; genus Neomicropteryx; species Neomicropteryx cornuta. The sequence continues at coordinate 22,874 of JAHKQU010000067.1, read as the reverse complement.
ACCATTTTGGTTTTTTTCCGCCCTATATGAAACTTCCGCGCAGTATAACTTTCGATTGCAAAGTTTTGCAATATTTAACGAATTTCTTTTAGTACTGATAAAGAAGTAAACATCCGTTTTAGCGGGAGACTTTATATGATGACGTTACTGGTATAATTTACGTTAGTGAAATAACACATAACCTTCCAACAATTTGACTCTTACCAAAACTCAACAATAATCATGTTATTTTTTTATTTATTAACTAATTACAATGTTTAGATGCTCGCTCCGGTGATATTAATGAGTTTAATAGATAAAATTAATGCTCAACAACTCGCAGTCTACCCTTAAAACAGTTTTGGAACAAGGAAAATGGACAAACACTAACCTTTAAAGAGCATTCCATTGGTAAATTGTTCTAGAAAGAAAAGAATTAAACCCAATGTCCCGTTACCTCAAGGTAGGTTTTATTTGGGGAGGATGGTCATTGCGACCATCCTCCCAAAACCAGCCAGGTTCATTCATCAGTTTTTTATAATCTAGTTAAACTGAATTCAAAATGCCTTAAAGATGTAATGAATATGGGGGTTTATTTACCCTCTTTGAACCGCGTCCTTTGCAGAACTATTGTACTTTTAAATTCACTCTAGTCCCGTTCGCCCTCTAGTCCCGTTGAGTATCTTTTTGTGTGCGATTGTTCCGATCTCTTGGGGAGATGGTTGCCTAGAAGTTGGTATCTTTTGTAGATGAGGGGCCCACATTCACCCAGTAAGTGTAAAGGGGTTTCTGGGCTCCCTTGGCAGAATCTGCACCTGCCATAACAGCTCAGAGTTTTTGCCAAGCCCAGCTTTTTAGAAGTCTGCTGGTAGTACTCATAGCTATGCCGCAGGCCGGTTCCGGGCCTATCATAGTGATGTAGCCCCTTTCTTGGCCAGTTCGACTGCTTTCTCGTTGCCATCAATGCCCGAGTGGCCCGGTACCCGCATAAGTGCGACCCTGTTGGGTATTGAATAGTCGTACACAGTTTAGCATTAGCTTTGACTTATAGTTAGTGGCTCCCAATTAAGAATTGAAATTAACCCAGTTGGACAAAGGCCTGAAAACATTCAACTGGAACTCATTGATTTGCAGTTCTGATATCAATATGGCAACCAATACTTTTAAACAAATCTAAAGACGCGTTCGAGTCAAAAGCTGGCAACGCTACTCGGCAAAAGTGCAGGGGGGGGGGGGCGGGGTTGTAAACGTAGTGATTTATAAGTAATATATACTAACAAATTACCACCGCACTGGCAGCGCCGGGCGCTTCAAGGAAACAACGCCATTTTGTTCTTCGTGTTCCGAATTCAATTTGAATTGTAGATTGAGCGCACCGCAGGGCGCCGCAGGTACGGCACGGGCAGCGCCGAAAGGTCAATCGGTCGCTTTTTCTACATATTTTAACGTGGAAAGTCACCGGCCACGCCTTCGTGTTGCCATGATTTGATAATTTATTTAGCGTTCGCACGACAGGGCTGAGGGTTGAGGGTTGAGGGTTGAGGTCGCGGGCGGGTTTTTCTTTGTTGGTTTTAATTCATTCAAATTGTTAATCGAAAGTAACTAAAAGGTTAATTTCTTCGCCCTGGTGGCGATCGATGCCAAGCTGCTTTGGTGAATTTTAACCAGCAACTCTCCTTTCGGTCATTCTCCATACGAATTCTGTCTTCTAATTAAAAGAAAAATAACTATAGATGTCCTTTTATCTCCTAATTATCCGAGCTTATATAATTAAAAGTTAAGACCCTCGAAATGTTTGTACTTTTTCATAGATTTCATCAAAACTTTAGATATAAATATCTCATTGACCGAATACAAGAATCGAGAAAATAAAACTAGTTATATAGTTTAATTTATACAGATGGAAATTCTACTAAGTTTTTTTAAAAACGGCCCCCTGGTCAGATTTTGCCCTTTAACGAACTTGACCAAGATTTTGTGCCCTAAAATTGTATGCATCAATTTGAAAGTGATATAGATGGATTGAGGGTGGTTTTGGAATTTTCCGGAAGCAATGACACCCATGGCAATTGATAGCTTTCTAAACAAAGTAGAATATGGTAGTCACCTGGTGGCGGGGTCGGCGACGGGGGCAGCGTCTCCTTGGGGCTGGTCTTCCCGAAGGTCGTGAGCGCCTCGCTGGACTCGCCGGCCAGCCAGCCGCCCAGGATGAGGGGCAGGATCCAGGCGCCAGCAGCCAGGCGCGACACCATCCTGGCTAACGTCATGCACAGACGCATTTCGATTTTAGTACACTTTCGACTCTCCCTACAGACGGTAGTCTTACACGCGATTATGCTATATAGTTAACTATAATTACGACTTTCTTTTACTTTTAAAATACCTAAGAAAGATTTAAATTGTGATTGTTTTTGTTTGTATGAAAGGAGCATTTGAAAAAAAACAGGACCTATTTGCATCCTTGAGGCGCGCCATAAAATTTTGAACGTGAAAATGAGATAAAATTAAATATCCAATCTAAAATCATACATATTTAGTATCTAGTTATAACAAACGAAAATATTCTAATAACATTAATCTAATAATAATCTAATATTTTATAACCTGGCATTGTTATTTTTTCCATACATAATTATGTCAAAGGTAATTCGCTTCAACTAACGAGATTCGAACTCGCGCTCACTAGAATGGCTGTGAATATTAATACTATTTCAGTGTGATATTATTGTAATATATACCACCTTGTCCCAAGACCACGGCCCTGCGATTTCAAACATGATTTGTATTGACGTCATATGAAAATTCACCATAGTTACACAAGCACTTCGATAAAATAATAAATTTAGGTATAAATTATTTTCGCGGTTTTTTAATATAATTTCTTACGCGTTATAGGGAACATAAACACGTCCTTAAAATCTCCGGGAATAGCCTTGGGACATCCTGTATACTATAATACTAGAGTAAATCAATAGAAAGGTGAAATATACAGATTTCGTCGACGCACGGGTAAACTTTATTCTAAGTATAACAAAGAACAAATAGTTTTTTTATGTTTAATGTGAAAGAAAACTACATTTTCACAATTTTAACTACAAAATTAGCTACACTTTTTCCAACAAATGGAGAGAAGAGAATTAAAAAAAAATGTATTGCGTTCTCTTTCGGCGCGATTTCCGCGGCGACCTTCAAGGAAGGCGACAATTTAAGGCGACTACACACCTAAATTGGAGCGAAGAGAATCCTTTGAACGATTCTGACCTGCGAAAAGAAACCTTGTACCATGAACGGAAAGGTGTGAATTCTATGATTTTGTTTGAAATAATCACAGCATTATTTTTAAATCATTTTTTTTTATAATAAAAACGAAAAACTTTTGTTTTGCTGTAATTTAAAAAAAAAATAGCATAAATTGGCATTTTCATATTCAAAAACTAAAGTAAAAATCTCAAATTTAAGGCAAATTATGTTATTTTATTTCTAAGTTTTTATACTATGTATTTCAAATCGCTTAAATAAATTTTCGTCATAAAAATATATTTTTTTTAAAAGCTTTCAGAAGCGGGTAACCTTTTAAAGTGCTATTTCAAAAACACGGTGGATTTGTTTTTTTTTAATTTTTTTTTGGGTAATATTTAAAGAAACTTGTCTTCGGTAATTCCCTAGAATAATAAATGATATTTAATATAAGTAAACTAGATTACTCATATCTCTTGAGGATTTCTATTCTAATGCCTTTGAGAAACTGCAAAATTCGCATTTTTGTAGCGTTCAAAAAAAAGCCATTTATAACGAAGTAAAATGTCCAACCTTTCGCGGGATTATGCTGTAATTGCTCTGAATCAAAATTTGTGTGTCAATTTGTACTTTTTAATTAAAAAAAAAAAAAAAAAAAAACCGTCCGCAGGGCGCTTTAAACCGCCGCGTCGCCTCAAAAGGTCGCCACTTTTAAATCGCGCGAACTTTGGTCGCCATATTGGTTCGTGCGATCCGTTATACCCCTTAAATAATTCATAATAAAAAAAATCACTATAAATAAGTATAGCTACGTGGTGTGGTGGTGTGTGCGAAGTGTGTAAGCTATTTAGGCCGGTCGCAGATGTGTGCGCAAATATGTGCAAAGGCGCACAAATGGGAAGCCATTTGTGCACATAATTCGTCTTTTCCCAAACGAAACAACAAAGAAAAGATGCACACATGTATGGGAGGCCGTTTATAAATATTTGCACAGTGAGTTAACCTCTATTATCATTGCATATATACAGGGTGCCCCAAGATCAATCTCACAACCTTTAGAGGGTGTTTAAGTTCCCTATTAAGAGTAAGAAATTATGTAACAAAATGCGAAAATTTATTATTTTTGTAATAAAATTGGTGTAAATCTATAAATCAATATTATCTGTCGACCAATAGCATCCCTCTTACAGCCCCAGAGAAGGGGTAAGGAGTTACCCCTTCTTCTTAGACCGACCTCTGTTCGACCAGAGGCATCTTACATCAATCATTTAGTTTCGAACAACGCGGCAGGTCATTATCCTCGATCTTGACTGACCGCGGCCCAGTGACCCAGTGACGTAGTTATCCGAGGGAGGAGCCATTAAAAATAGCTGCTCTACATGATTTAGAATAGAAACTTTAACATTGTATTTCTTTGAAAGTATTATGAATTTTGATATAGTTTCTTAATAAATAACCCTAGAAATCGAAGGACAATTCGCGGTTTTTTTTTAACGGGAATAATCTTGGGACTTCCTGTATATATAAATATATATTAATTTTGTTATATAACGTCAGCTGCGAACATTTGCAAATACCTCATTAGCATTATTTCCTTGCAATACATTTGAAATTTAAATATTAATTTTAGCAACAGTTGAATAAAAAACGCAATTACTTTATTTATATTTTGATACAATTCACAGTCAGTTTTAATTTTTTTATAAGATGGCATTAATAATTATTTTTAGTTGACATTTATAGATAGACTATTGAAATAGGAAAGTTTGAAATCACACAAAATTCACAGCTCGAAACTCAATCTGTCAGTCAGAAAACCTTATCAATATTAAAATAAAAAGACATTTATAACATAACTAGCTGACCCGGCCACGCGTTGCTGTGGCTAAAGTTTTTGTTATATTACATTATAGTAAACAATCTAAGAGGAACAATAAGAGAACATCAGTCACGGAGTCCACTATGCTTTTTCACACAGATGGTATTTGTAAAAAAATATGCTGATCTCCTTATTTGACTTTCTACTACTATAACCCTTTAGTACAATGAAATTATTTACGAACAAAGACGAAAATGTTGATGTTGGTATACAAATTCACTGGATTGAGATTTGAAGGGGAAGTACGTTGAACACAATTAATTAAAATGTTCTTACACTTGATACTAAGCAGAAATCAATAGGTAAAAAATAAAAATTTATCAGATTTATTATTTCCATTTAATTTTATAACAAATATAAGTATATTACAGTAAATAACATGTGACGCTTAAACTCATGAATGAGGTAGGCAAGGCAGACAGTCTTAAACTTTTAAACATTAATATCTTTTTTTTGAATTATAAATACTTTCAATTTCAATTTAATTTAACACCAATCGGTGCACAATGTTTTTGGTTAACCTGTCTTTAGCTAACACAAATAGATTCGACGGTTTCCCAACACGTGAACACGCAACATATAGTTGCCCATGAGAAAAACATGGATTTTCCAAATCTAAACCACAAATGGACATTGTTTGACCTTGAGATTTATTTATAGACATGGCGAAAGCTAAACGAATTGGAAACTGTAGCCTTTTGAAGGGTATGGTAGAATCTGATGGTATCATCGGAATACGTGGCAGCAGGACCACTTTTCCTTTAAACTTCCCAGCCAAAATGGTTGCTTCAAGAATGTTTCCGGTGATCTTTTTGATGACCAAACGCGTACCGTTACATAATTGAGGTGGATTCAAATTACGGAGGAGAATAATAGGGGAACCAATCTTTAATCGAAGATTATGTGGTGGCATTCCAGGGATATCTAATGAATTTAAAAATTCAATCGGAAAATTTACACTTTCATTTTCATCAACAACAGTATCGATTGATTTAAAAGACATCAGATCGCCTGGTAACAACTGTTGTATCTGGAAGTTAATTTCGTCAACATCAACGTTTTTGGCTGCCAAAATCGCCCGTTGACTAAGCCATTCATGATTCAAATAATTATTCTGTATATCCGGGAAAATACTCTGAATCAATTCAGTTTTATCCTGAACAACAGTGCAAAAATTGTCTGGTAGTTTAATGCATTGCGTATTTGGTTGCAGTTTTATTTTACCGTTCCCAATATCTAGTAGTTGTTCGGAAAATATTAGTGCTGATGGATCATTTTGCAATTGTACTCGCATATTTATGGTCAATCGAAGTGTTTCAACACTTCGCCATAAGAATGATTGTTTCAAACATGCATTAATCTCATCCGCGAAAGTAGAGCGAGGTATAACCGGTAAGGTCTGCCGGAAGTCACCAGACAAAAGTAAGATAGCACCACCGAAAAGTTTATTATTGCTGTTTAAATCTTGCATAGTTCTGTTTAATGCTTCAAGTGAATATTTGTGTGCCATTGTGCACTCATCCCAAATTATTATAGAACTCTTCCGCAACACTGCAGCTATTCCACTATTCTTTTTGATGTTACACATTGCATCTGGTTTATTATGAACGTCCAATGGCAGCTTGAATGTTGAATGTGCTGTTCGCCCACCATCCAGTAAAGTAGCCGCAATGCCTGACGATGCTAATGCTAATGCGATTTTTTGTTGCGACCGTATTTTGGCAAGAATCAACGATATTAAAAATGTCTTACCGGTTCCACCGGGTGCATCCAAGAAAAAAAAACCGCCTTGTTCAGCAGCAACAGCCAGCATAATCCGATCATAAATAATTTTTTGTTCTGCTGTCAGTAATGGTTCACTGTTCATGATAATTGTTGCTAAACTTCCATGGTCATATTGATTTTCTCGTTGTAAATCGGTATTGACTAAGTCGGTGGCTGGACGATTAGGTGATGGCATACCATAATGATTAAGTGGTAAATTTGAAATAAGAACACATAAATCCTCGATCAAGACCAATGCTTCATTGTACATCTCTGGTGTATAATCTATGTTTTGGCATTGATTTGTTTGTCTAATTCGGTGCAAGATGTCTTCTGTCATACAATTTTTATATTTTTCCCACAAAGTTTGTGCTTGCGAGGGATAACATGTCGCCAAAATAATTGCAAACAACTGACGAATGTTATTCGGTGTTGATGTCAACGCAGCATCAGCAAGCGTTAAGTCCCAATGGTTATCGTCTTCTAGCAATTGCAGTTCACGACATGCATCCTGGTATGTATTGAATACTCGACCATTAGCTGTTCGTAAAAATTCAAAAGACGTTGGTCCGGGAACATTCACCAATAACAAACGTAAATAGAAGCACTCACGTTGCTTTGGATGTACCGTGTAAAGTCTCCCCAATGTCTTAGCTTTGAATATGCCTGTAATGGAAGGATGTGGTTTTCCTTGTTTCCGTGGCTCCCATTTTTTACTGGATTTGTTCCATGTGAAATAACGTGGAACATCACCATACACCAATGTCTTCGCGAATTGGCCAAAAACATCAGGTTTTTGACACAATGTAAAAAATTCAGTTAGAGTCGTTTTCGGAGCTTCGAACGCTCTTTGGAGAACATTTTCTTCAGTGAAGTATACACGTTGACCGTTTTCAAGATGTATTGCCAGATGTTGGACAGCAGGATCTCTTTCGTGGATGGGAAAGCTGAGAATATGCCAAATAGCTTCATTGCTGCTAATGTATCTGCCCATTTGGTATCGTGCTATTTCGTCATTTTTATTTATGTTTTTTACTTCAAATATGGCCAAATCACTGCCTTTGTTTACATATTTACAAATATACTTAATTGATTTAACAGAACTGCAAAGCTCAACATTGATATGAGCTTTGTAAGTTTTTGAAAGTAGTGGTGAGTATGGTACCACCCACTGATTATCAAACTCAACTTGATTTGGAAAGTTCGGCAGTCGCATTGTAAATGTGTGGCCACCATTCTCAGTACTTCTGCGGCGATACATTGGATAACCATCAAGATCCGTGATCGTGTCATTCGTATGCGGCTTTGGGAAGTTTTTTTTACATTTTCCATTTTCCATGCACGGTGACGTCATGTTGAAAACACCGCATGGCCCATGGATCATGTGTTTGGTGACAATATCAAATAATTCTTGATCAATTAATGGGTCTGGAATTTCGGCTGAAATTATTTGATCGATTTCTTCAGGACGGATTCTATCTTTAAGCCAAACCAAAATGTGGGCATGAGGCAAACCTCGCTTTTGCCACTCTATCGTATACAGCCAACAACGTGTGATACCAAAAATTGTATATTTAACAATAAAATCAATTAAGGATTTCAATTTTTGTTTAAACACACGTGCAGTTAAATCATGACGATGAATGGCTTGTTGTCCTGGCAATAGTAAAGTTTGTATCTCTTCCCAATTCGGATTACATGTGAATGTAATAAATAAATCCGGTCGGCCGTAATGACGTACGTAAGTCATCGCATCTTGTATGCATGCATGTTCCGTGCCGTTCCGTATCGACATCTGTCAGTTTTATGACTGAATCTACCAGCATGTTCACCTAATGGTACTTTGTCGGCTTTTATGACGATTTGATAATTGTCATTTTGCAGTCGTGGCGAAACTCTTTTGATCAATTGAATTAGTTGATTGTGATCTTCTAAAAAATTTTCCAATAATATCACAATTGCTCTTTCCTCTGCTTGTTCAATAAAATTATACAGGCACCGAGTCGTCACGCGCTCTTCACAATCGCCCATAAAATAAAAAGGTATCGACATCTGTCAGTTTTATGACTGCCAAATAATATCAGACAAATAATTAGCAATAAATTAAAATTGCGACTATAATTTGAGATTTAAACTATCCTATCTCTCAAGTGCACATCGAACTGCACATGGTGTTCAAATTTTATTATTAGTCCATTATTTTATTATTAGTCCATTGAGGACAAACATTGTGACACGAGATTTATATATATTAAGATGATAGCTTTCTAAACTTTTCCATATAAACTTCAACTGTGCCAAATCTCTAACAAAATATTTAAACTAAATAAAAATGATGTCGGAGTGTTTCATGTTTTCGTATAATTAAATAATTCACATCAAAAAGTCACTTTAGCATCACAAATTATGCTTATTTATGGCGTTTATTAAGCTGTGATTAAGCGTGCATTATAACAATAGCTCTAAATAACACTAAATACTATAAATTAATTACAATCGTTTACTACTTTTATTTATAAACTGTTTTATTACCCTCTTTTAACATACACAGGCATATAAATCACTCACACATTTACACACCCTCAAACAAGCACCGTCACATCAATAGGTAAGTCCTACTTTATACATATATAACATTCATAATTTATGTATATAAACTCTTTATCCATTTTTGGTTTTAAGGAATAATATTAATAAAAAATAAGTATGAATAAAGGTATGTGAATTATTATTTTAAAATTACAAAATAGATACAATATATAAAAAAATTATCGGAATACATTGGTGTGAAATGACCCTAAGGCGTTTGAATATAAATAGATCGCAAATCCAAAGCGATACGATTATCGACATACGGTGCACTGGCGTGGGGCGCATTCGCCAATTCCAGTACTGAAATCTTACGAACGTTCCAATATAAAACGTTTCGATCTTGGCACCACAACCACACAAACAGATCTTATGGACGGTACCAAACCCGAGGGTTAACCATATCGGGAGTAGTGTAAGTGGTCACGGCTGTCTCCAGAAACAATCGGCGAGACCGTTTAAATCGCGCTATTATTCCAGCGCGACGAATAGCTGCGTTACCGAAGCGGTGACGAAATCGCGTTCAACGAAGCCGCTTCAGTTACACAGAAGCTATTTTAGCAGTCGCCCTATTATTTTCCACACGATGACAATGAAGCACGGTGACAAATTCAGGTAAAAATCAAGCAGTTATTTTGTAACCGATTATAAGCATTAGGCTATTTTGAAATCTCGTGATTATTAGGTTAACGCTCATTGCTAATATTTTTTTTACATAATCTATTGCTGAATAGAAGACAGAGTGCAGTACAAATATATCTAAAAAAATAAATAAATAAATTTAAATTTAAAAAGATTTTGAACTATGTATTAACCGCTGTCTGTACAGACTAACACGAGAAAATTTAACTGAGTTAAAAAGGTTGTATACCAAATTAATGTTATTATTTATTTAAAAAAACAATTATTTAGCTACCATTATTATTTAAAAAAAATACTTATTTTTAACTGCCGTTTCTCGCCTACGATGGTGCAAATTCTTTCTGGGTATAATTCTATATAATTCTTTCTTAAGTATAGAAATGGAGTTTTAGGTATTTGGAGATCAGCTAACATAAAAATGTCGACGCGACGCGATGAGTGTACAACTCAAGATGGCCGCCGCGAAACGTCAGTCAACTGTCACTTTTCGTTTGCTCTGAGCGCCGATTTCCGCCCGTCGCTCGGCGCCGAAGGACGCGGCAAATCGACGCCGCTTTATTTTTAGACGCCCTCGAGTTCTGGTCGCAAACGGAGAAACTTACATTTTTAATCTTTAGCAAATCAACAACGCGGCCATTTTGGAATGACTTCTACTTTAAATCGTTCTTTTCGTGAATGGCAACGGCAACGCGGCAAAACGCCAATAACCAATGTAAAAAAAATATATATTTAAATTAAAAAAAAATGCATAAATCGAGATAAAAATATTTAAAATGGCAAACTTACATTTTGATTTATTGGTACTTCACATTGAAAACACAAACAAAAAAAAAGTTTTTATACTTAATAAATACACACGAAAAAAAATAGAAACATACCCACGCACCGAAATAAATTGGAAACTCTTAATTTACAAGTTTTTTTAAATGCAAACAAAATATATATTTTCTCCTATATTAAATCAAAGATTTAGCTCTAATAAACATTTTATATAATAAAATTATAAAAAGAATATTTTTAATTTTACGGTTTTTTTTTGTGTTGATTATTTAATATTTGAATCAAAAATGTTATAAGACTTATAATTATTAAATTTCATCGAGATTATTCTAATATTACTGTATTTAATGTTGTTCTCATAAAAAGTGGTAATTTATAAATGTCCTCTTGACAGTTGACAATAAAGGTACAGACACACAAGTGTCTTTTTCAGGATAGACTAACCTCACGTTTATATATTGTTTTAGTATGTATCAAATCGTATATACGTACCCTATAAGGGTTTAAAACTTGCAAAGAAATATAAAAATAATATGTTTTGGATGTCACATTTATCTAGAGAAAACCACAAATTATTATTTTAAAGTTGAACCGCGTATAAGTTCAACTTTATAGGTGATAATCTTACAATCTCCACTAACTTGTGATCTATTTCATTTGCAAACGATTTGCAGTTTAAATTCAAATAATTATAATATCAAAATATATCTTTAAAAATATAAAATTGTACAATTTTTCTACTAGATTAATGTGTTCGCGACTTGTGTGCCAACTTCATTGTGATGACTTAGTTACTAAACAGTGGTTGTTAATTTCTTCTTACGAGTTGAGAAATCTTTAAACCGGCAGTAATCAATGCTAGCTTTAATTATACATAATAAATCTAAATGCATAATCATTTTCAAGTGGATATTTTTTGCATTTTCCACAAACTCGGATATCATTGTATTGTCTTGAAATTCCATGCGTTTATGTCATGAAACCAGAGATCAGTTCTTAAATATGGCGAAAAATTAAGAAATTTGACATGTTTATAACGAAACAATATTTCACATGCAAGCGAAAACGTATAACTCTCAATTGAAATACAATGCCTCATATAAAACCTAATAATATAATATTATTAATTAAATTAATTGTAAAAGAACAGCCTTTAATCTATTAATTTGTTATAATTAATACATTTTTAGTGATTTTTTAACGGTTGCTATAATATCTAACTCAAAAATAATAAAATACGGTATAATTGGGAAAAAAAACGCATACTTAAGTACCTATATGTCATTATGGTTTGATATTAAACGTGGCAATCCCGAAAATCCCACTTTAGGGACATCAGAATCGGGATATTGACTCTCTTTTCCAGCATACTCTCTCCAACAACTCTTTGTTTTATTGTGTAAACATGTCCCGACGAGAAATCATCAAAGCAGAATGGATTGATGATGATGTATTGATGGATATTCATGAACCAACAACGTCAACCGAAAATAGTGCGGACGACCATCCCGCTAACAGTTCACACGTGTTAAATGAATTCGATCTGAATATTAATAACATAAGCAATTCTACCAATAATATACCGAAAGATGAGAAAATTCACAGCTCGAAACTCATTCAGTCTTAATGTCAGTAGTATGAACGTTTTAAAATATTTAATTTAATTAATTGTAACACTGTAATATTAACTTTCTGCACTCTTCCGTATAAACTTTAACTAGGCATTTCGTCTTACTATTGGCTTAAAAGGGTTAAGTACAAGTTTCCTCTTCTCGTATTAATATTATAGAAAAAATGCTGGCCAAAGTATTTTGTTTTAAAGTGGTTTACATCAAACATAAAAAATCTTACTTAAATGGTTTTTAGTGTTATTTTAGTTTGCACGACATTAATATTAGTGTTATCTGACCACATAAATATTAGTGTTAACTGTGTTATTAAAATGATCGATTAATACAATCTAAGAAGAGATGTGTTCAACAATAGATACAAAAAAAATATTTTTAATTTTCATTGTAATAATTCATTATAATTAATATATTTTAACGTGGCAATAATATCCAACTCAAGAATAATAATCATTCGGTAAAACTGGAATAAAGAGGGTGATTATTATCATCATGGTAATGATATTAATATCAAATGTGGCAACCCCAAATATTCCACTTTTGGTGACAGCCGTAACCTAGTTTAATCTTTTCCATCAACTCTACAAGTCTGAACTAGATTCGTTATTTTGTTCGTACACCTAAAGAAACATGTCCCGACAAGATATCATCAAAGCAGAAAGCATTGATGATAATGTATTGATGGATATTCATCAACCAACAACGTCAACAGAAAATAGTGCAGAAGACTATCCCGCTAACAGTTCACACGGGTTAAATCAATTCGATCTGAATATTAGTAACATAATCAATTCTACCAATTATATACCGAAAACAGAGGAAACTAGCTATGATCATATCACTTTACAAGATGAGATTGAGATAGGCGATATAACGTTCGTCAAAACTGAGACTCAAACATTCGACCCAATAAAAGATTGTAAAATTGATACAATACGAGTATTAGGTACACTCGATCAAGTGAAGAGTGAAATTAAAGATGTTGATTCTCCCTACAAACGTAATAGAAAGTCCAAATGCAGCGAATATAAGAAATCGTTTACTATAAAACGTAATTTGAAGACATACATTGATATTGTTCACAGAAACATTAAAAAGTACAAGTGCAGTAAGTGTAACAAATCGTTTTCTGGAAGAAGTCACTTGAAGAGACACATTGATACTGTTCATAGAAAAATTAAAAAATATACCTGCAATGAATGTAACAAATCATATACTGGAAGACAATACTTACATATACACATTGATACTGTTCACAGAAAAATCAAAAAACATACGTGCAGCGAGTGTAACAACTCGTTTGCTCAAAGAAGTAGCTTGAGGATACACATTGATACTGTTCACAGAAATATTAGAAAATTCAAGTGCAGCGAGTGTAACAACTCGTATACTCAAAGAAATAATATGAAGACACACATTGATACTGTTCATAGAAAAATAAAAAAAATTACATGCAGCGAGTGTAACAAATCGTATGCTCAAAAAAGTTACTTGAAGACACACATTGATAATGTTCACAGAAATATTAAAAAGTACATGTGCAGTGAGTGTAACAAATCGTTTTCTGGAGGAAGTTACTTGAAGTTACACGTTGATACTGTTCATAGAAATATTAACAAATACATGTGTAACGAGTGTAACAAATCGTTTACTCAAAGAAGTAACTTGAAGATACACATTGATACTGTTCATAGAAATATTAAAACTAGTACGTGCAGCGAGTGTAACAACTCGTTTACTAAAAAAAGTGACTTGAAGAGACATATGGATACTGTTCATAGAAATATTAAAAAATATACCTGCAATGAATGTAACAAATCATATACTGGAAGACAAAACTTAAATATACACATTGATACTGTTCACAGAAATATCAAAAAATATACGTGCAGCGAGTGTAACAAGTCGTTTACTTGTCAAGGTTACTTGAAGAAACACATTGATACTGTTCACAGAAATATCAAAAAATATACCTGCAATGAATGTAACAAATCATATACTGGAAGACAAAACTTAAATATACACATTGATACTGTTCACAGAAATATCAAAAAATATACGTGCAGCGAGTGTAACAAGTCGTTTACTTGTCAAGGTTACTTGAAGAAACACATTGATACTGTTCACAGAAAAAATATTAAAGTGTCACTTGGAGCGAATGTAACAACATGTTTAATCAAAAATGTAACTTGAAATCACACATTGCTCCAAACTGTTCCCAGAATTAATAAAATGTCGAGGGAGACGAATGATTAGAAAATAAAAATAGGTCTTTTGACTATTAAGTCAAAAGTCAAAATAGGCAAATGGACAGCTACCATAGTTGGGTTATTTTAGGTTTATATTATGATATTGAATGTTTTCATTTGTAAATATTGGTGTAATTTTTTAAACTTAAAGAGAAGCAATTTGTCTTCTTTTCCTACTTATTTTTTTATATTTTCGTAAGTACCTAGATACCTATTATATAGTTGACTTGTAGTTCTTTCTATTTCTGGAGGTCATTTGCAATAAATTATCCTTCATCAACAAGTCGTCGAAAATGAATGGTTTTAAAGATATGCTAGTTTCATTTTTTTAACAATTAAGTATTTCGATTTTCTGCAAAAAACAAATAGTAATGATACCTACTACTCCATCTGGATACTCAAATTTTATTTACTGATAGTTGATAAATGAATGCTCCCATAATAAAAAAAATATTTTGGAAAGAGTATTACTAGGTACTGTTTTGAGATATTTTATTTCTGAGAAGCACATGTTTTTTTTCCGAACAATTAAGCATAATTTGTTGCAAATGACCTCTAGCAGAAAACCTTTCAAGGAAATATAACGAATTACAAGTCACCTGTGTATTTAGCAAATGTTTCGAAAATTCGTTTATATCTAATGTTACTACACATTCATACTACATAATCATTGCACATAGGGCTTTTTTATATATAAACACTTAGGATTATCCCCTTTGAGATGGAATCGCGAATAAAAGATCCTTGCAGGTGTTTTTGAACCGGTTTAACGTGACAAACACCGATGTCTCACGTCGCAACGGGAGATGCAACACACTACAGTCATTGAACGCGAATTTTATTGTTTATTTATATTTATATTTATCGCTTTTTGTACCATATTGTCATATTTCTTCCATAAATCTATCAAACAGAATTTAGTACTTAAGTACTTAATTAGTTATAGTAGTGATCGGGTCCAAAAAATGCTGGTCTTTAAAATGGTTCATATATTTTTTAAACAGATTAATTGTAAACATTGAGAAGTTAGTTTTTTAGGTTAGGTTTAGGTTGAACGTGAGGCAGGCATATGCCACTAAGGCCGAAAACAGTTTAGGTTTTAATGCAATCATACGATTGGCTACCCTGACAGCAACCTGGACATTTCTATTGATAAACCTAAATTGAAAGAAACCTGAAACTGGCGAGAAAATAGCTTTCAGGCGTTAAGATAATGCAATAAATTATACAAATACAAAAATAAAAACAAGAATTAGTCATTTAAATGTAGTAATATTAAGATATGTATTAAAATACACCCGATGAGAAAAAAGATTTAATTGTTTTTTTTTGTCCATTGCATAATTGTTATGTTATAAATAAAATAATAAAATAATTGAAAAAAGAAACGTCTTTATACTCTTAAATCTTTAGATTTTTATCATTAAAGAACTTAAATACGGCTAAACGGCTAAACAGATTTTTTTTTTCATAGCCAAGAGCGCTCTCGATCGAGTCACCTTTCAAACAAATCATTAAAATCGGTCCATCCGTTTGCGAGTTACGATGGCACAGCCTCTCTGTTCGTCTGTGCGTCGGGGGTTAATAATAAAACGGAACCCTACTGAAAAAAATATTTATTCTATCAAAAATAACTACGAAAGTTATTACGCAGTTGGTAAACATTGCCCAGTAATGAAGTGATAAAGGCATATTTAGTAGCATTTCTAAAACGGTAATCAGGCTCACTGCAAAAGAAAAGAAATAAATAAAGAAACTTCAAAATGTTTGTGCAAAACTTCAAAAATATCAATTACAAAACTGTGAACGCGTTTTTTATATTTAATATTAAATCATCATAGCTTTTGTGAATAAAACTCGAATTATTTACCGCCAAATTCGCGAAAAACACTTTAAATTCGCGAAAACACTTTAAATTCACTCGCGCACTTCTCAGATAAACAATCAAACGTCAACACGAAACGTCAGTCCAGTAAAGTAAATAAAAATTATTGATTTAATTTGACTTTTGCCTTATTATTGTTGGTTGATTATACTAAAGTGTTTTTTTTATATGTATGGTTTGTATGGATTAATACGCAAAGAACTAGCCCAAGTGAGAAAACAAAGAATTAAATTGTTTACACATCTCAACCGCGAGTCCCCAGCACATGAACGGTTCAAACAACTCGTCGCCATAGAAATTAGTGGGCGCCCAAGATGTGTCGTCGACATGACGTCACGTTTAGACCGCCTATAGTTTTTACCGAAGTTTACAGTTTAAAATGCCAAAAATGCGTTTTAGTTGCTGAGAAAAAAGCTGAAAAGGTACCTGAGAAGGCTATTTTCTCCGCAGGAAAATATTAAAGCGATAATCTATATTCGGCGATCTTTAATGCTGTTAGTGGAACTACCCTCGTTTAACGCCCGGCGCCTTAAGGCGACGCACACTCACGGGCGACCTTGAAACTCGCTATTTTATTTCTATAGGGCGTCAGGTTTTACTCTCAATTGTTGGTTTTTATTTAATTACAGGTTCATTATATAGAAATTTAAAAAACAAACTCTACTATGTTTTAGACCTTTCATTTGTCTTTCAAACACTATTTTTACAAAGACAAAGACTATTTTTATCTTTTTTAAGAGATAAATTTAACTAATAGAATTGAATATTAAAAATCTGCCTTTACTATGTTGAAGACCTAGGATTAAGGTATCTGGACATATTTTTAATGATTAAATATTCGATGGTTACCATAGAAAAAGGCTCTAAATGAATATTTATCCTTTGGCTTCGCCTTAAGGCCCAGCTTAAGGCACGCGACACGCGAACTCGGCATTTCGACGTTCGCCTGACATTTTCGCTATCAGCAGAGTATCAGGCGATCTTAGTCGTGCGTAGAACTTAACTGCGACGAAATATAGTCTTTTCATATAGAGTCGACTTATCTCGATTTAATACACGCATTTACCGGTAAAACCTTCAACATTTTCGGCTCGACTTGACCCTAATCATTAGATCAGGGTCGTTACATAGTGGACGAAATCTGCAAGGCTAGCATTATTGTAGTTCGACAACCGTTTTGAAAATTTCTTGAAAAAGTTCACAACCAGCTCATTTCTTCATACAAAATCGTTGTGACTCTTAAGATAAAGAATTAAAATTAAATTGGATACCGTCTCATCACATAATTATAAATTTGGTTTTATTATATTGTTTATTATGAAATTTCTCATCAAAATCTTTATTTAACAGGAAATGGGTTTTTTTTAATACGGACATAGTTTAGAACCTAAAGGACCTCCTTCACGTTATTCCTTCAAGCACTCAAGTCCTCCTTCAAGCACTCAAGAAGCCATTTTTGGTTTAGTTAATCTTTTTTAGGGGTTTTTTCAAACATAAGGCGAATTTTAATTCGGAGTTTCTGGCAACCCCAAAATGTCGCAAGAATAATAAACACTGTTTAAATTATTTCTAATTTTATTCTCATTTAAAGGCAAAATTAGATTTTAATTTAATGTTTTTTAAGCTAAAAAAAAAACATAATTTCGACAGCTGAGGTCTCTGACTCAATTTTTGGTTTAAATATTTTTATTTTTAGGGATCTACATCGATATGACCTTTGATTATATTATATCATATAATCATATTTACAGTCATATCATTGAAATCAAAGATATGACTGTAAATATGATTTATGTAAAGATGGGTAGTCGCAGTCGCTGCATTGATATTTTTTTTATTTTTAGATGTACTGCATCGAGATGTCTTGAATTTGATATGAATTACATCGAAATGTTTATGTAAATTTCATTTATTTGAACCACGTTTGGTCACACTCACGACATTCAAATTTTCTTATTTTAATCGGTTTACAAGCTCTATTTAAAACCTGGGGAAAAGTCCAAGACAACCCTAACCTGGTTATACACTATGACATAAAAATACAAGACCACAACGACTTATCTCACGCAAAGCATCCTGGAAGAGGGGACAACAACTCACATTAGGCATTTTCAACATGGCCGACGCATGGAAAAGTGAATGGTTTAATAGAAATCCTGACAAGTATGGGTACATTCAATGCGTTCCAGGTTTTAACCTTCCCAGAAAATCTTGGTGCGCTTTGAACCGCCTAAGAACAGGCCACGGAAAAAGTAAGGACATGCTTTTTAGATGGAAAATGTCAGAAAGCCCCAAATGCGATTGCGGACATGATAACCAAACCGTCCAACATATCATCAGTGATTGCCCACTTCGAGGACCTCACACCAAATGCTATCGACTGGGTATATTCTCTGGACATAAACCTATAGTCCTATAGATTATTATGTTTAATACTTTAATATTTATTTCTAACTTCTGACATTTTTTGCACATTTTCGCCATACGATAAATAAATAAATCTTATTTTTCGATGTACTGCATCAATATGGTTTAGAAAAAAGATGTGGTGTCGCAGACACTGCAATGTGTTAAGTTTGGTTTATTTAAACTTATTTATTGCATAAAAAAAACGTACTTTCAATGAACTTGATCGCCATCTTCTTTTATTGCACTCATTTCATTTATATCTTCTTATTTTTCGACGAACTGCATCGAAATGTAAATGTAAATGTTTAGCGTCTTATCTCGTCTTGCCCGACAAAATGGCGGATTACACGAGAATCTAATATATTTCTTATCTTTCGATAGATTTATATGCAAATGCATTTAGATAAAGTATTCTGTGTGACGTTTTATTGCGAATAACATTTGTATTGTAAAATCTATATACTAAGAACTAGGCATTTCGAAACGGTTGACGCTTTGTTTAAGTGTTTACAAACAAACAAACAAGCAACATTTTATATTATTTTTGAAGTTAAACTTCTTTGCGCCCGTTGTACTCGTTGGGACGGCATGTTGGTCGAGAAACCGCGTCACGCGTTAGGAGTAAAATCCGTAGAGTGCCTATTTATACGTTTTTTCGTATATTCGCATAGAAAAAAAAATATTGATAATGATAATAGTATAATAATGAAGTGACATATTAATATATTGAATAACAGAGAAAAATGTCTTATATTTCATTTATATATCTGTGTGTGAGTGGGTGTGTGTGAACGGCTAAAGAAGTATAACTTCCACCGTCTGGTCCGACGCAGAACCAATTTTTTTAAATATATAATCTTAGAAATATCTATACTTTTTTTCTACCTTGCCTTAGTTTTTTTTTTTTATTTTAAAAATTATACAAAAAAAAAACAAGAATGGCTATAACAACCCGTAGCTATCATTTAATATCTACTACTTCTATACATTGTTTAATAGCAGTAAATTAATTAAGCGGAACCTGACGTCTTACAGCTAGGCTCTGCAGGCGTCATTAACGGCATCCGATGCATAAAAAACGAACAAAATCCCCAACTTAGTACTGTAATAAATACGTTTTTTTTGTTTCTATTTATATAAATAATCATTATTTAAATTGTTGTATTTCTGTTTATTTTAAAATCTTTTTTTTATTTAATTTATATTCGTTTAATATATACAAATTTTATTCTTTTTTACCTTTATATATCTTATTAGTCAGTTTTGGTTTGTATAGCTAAGTACTTCAACGCGAACTTAAATGGGCTCGTATTGATTTTAACTGGTCAGTAATAAATAATACGTTCCAGCAGCAAATTTTTGAAATTCGAATATGTTCACGCTTCGACGATGACAGGGCTGTCAACGTTACAGTTATTAGTACTAAAAAATTGTCGACTTTAATGTTTTTTAAGAGCAAAAATCGACTCTTTCGCGCTTTTACTTGGTAGCTTATTACATGAATGGTATATAATATACTTAAATGAGCATTCCACCTCTCTGATCCGCCCGATGGTGTCCCAGTATCGGAAAATCGTCCGAAATTAGCACAAATCCATCCAGCGATTTAATTTTTTTTCCTATATCATCGTGTATTAATCTCGATAAAAGAAAATCTCCGAAAAGCCTAAAATGTAGGGTAGATTTGAGCATTGGCGAGCAAGGTCAAAACCCCAAAACCAAAGTCGCCAATGACGATTAGAGAAACATCTTTAAAATATTTTGCAGATATTGCCAGGAGATAATTCTAGAGATTGTGGATAACTAGGTTTAAGTTATGCATTAAAAACCCAAAGTTTATAATAGGCTCAGCAATATTCTTATTGAACCACAACTGCTTAAGTACCTACTCATTCTCAAAAATAAAACACAATTGAACCAATATGTTATCTATTAGTGAGGGTAGGTTTATGAAAAAGTATAGTAAAGTATCTGGTAAATCTATCGAATGCATTTCGATCGATAGACAATTCTAAAATGGTATAAATTGAAATGCTAAATTTTCGATAATATTATAAAGACAAACATAAATTTAGCAAATCGTTAAATATAAAACTACCCGCCGCCGATGCGACGAAGGAAACTGTTTCCGAGGAAATGTCGCAGAAACTACTCAGGTTTCAGAGGTCATTGCGGCTGCTATTAAAGATGGGCGACTAATAATATTCTCATCTGCATAAAGTTGAACGAATTCCTTAATTCCCTAAAACGTGTTTTGTAACGCATTTTGGTGCATTTTATTTAAGTTATTCCCAACAAATGGCTAAAACTAAAAATACCACAATATTCTACATATATTAATTTAGGAATTTGCTTAAAAAAAAACGAAATACACCTTATTATAGTAATGAAAATAAATAAATAAGAAAGTGTTGTTTTTTCTTGCAACGATTTTCTTTCAAGTTGTGTAAGTGACGCGAACCTAATTTTTCTTTCTAAAGATAGACAATATCATAATCTAGGATATTACTTAAAAAAAAACATTTTTTTCAAATGATAATAATTATTTAAATACAAAAAACATGTTTCATCGATTCCAAATGAGTCGGCGAGTATATCCGTCTCTTTTCTACGCGTCAATGTTCGAATAAAGCCTACTCTTTCTAATCTCAAGGACAAATGCGTCTCGGGGCGCCTTAACAGATCGTTATAGTGAAACTGATTTAGGATCCAACAATCCTGAAGACTATAGTTTGCAAATTGTGCTGAAGACTGCTCTGTGCAGAGTGGAAGATAAGTGTATTTTTTGTTTATTTGAAGATATCTTTATATAATAACTACTTAAGTGGTGCGGTGAGTGAAATGTGCCCAAAAAGTTGTTAGAAGAATAATTTTACATACGTTGTTCAGAAATCCTGAAAGAATTGATTTTGTTTTAATATGTTTTCCGCTCTACGCAAATCCTAAAAAATCTTCGTTGATTTTACCGTGCAAACCTATATTAATGGACAGAGTTTACTAAAACGTTGCTAAATTTTATTCGCAATGTGAAAATTATGGTTTTTTCCCAAACTAAACTTAAATTTGTTTTTTATGTTTAGATATAGTATGTTGGTTCTATATATTTCTTTGACATTCGAGACAAACATTTGCCAGGGATGCGCCAAGCGCTAAAAAAAATATAACTACAGTAATTTGTATATTTAGAATTAATATTATAATAAAACCAATCGAGTTTAATTTAAGTTATAATGGAAGCCACAGAGAATTTTATAACTATTAATTTATTATGTTGTTAGTATAAATTCGAACAATTAATACTAGATCTAAGGGATAAGATATTCATACATTTTAGTATTTATACTTTTACTATAATAAATGTTTTAATTCATTTAATGTAATCGTTTTATTCGATACAGATTGTATTTATATATGCATTTATATATATATTTATATATTTCTTCATTGCAGAGAATTCTAATGCAGGTCGCTTTCGTTGTCTTTAAGTAAATAATATAATACCTACCCTATTCTATCCTGTAGTATAGTTTTTACTTTGTAACTCTCAACACTCGTAAATCTTGTATTGTTATAAAAGAAAAATAATATAGTCTGCAAAAAAGATAAGGACTTCAGAAGTTATAGCAACAAAACATGACAAAAAACAAACAACTTCAAAGATTAGGTAAAAAAAGGTGAGGTTATGTTTATAGTTTTAGTTTTATGTTAGTTTTTTTTATTTAAAAAGTTCACTTTAGGCGAAAGCACAAGCGTTTTATATATTTTTATTTTATTTTTGTATTTTAAATTGTTAGTCTTACTTTCGGTGGAGTTTCACACTCGGAGCCTCCTTG
>JAHKQU010000066.1:0-18714 GCA_020383195.1 Neomicropteryx cornuta | reverse complement strand
TAATTCATTAAATGAATGCTCAAATAATAAATAATTTGTTAACCATTCAATAGATCTTCTTAAATTAAAAAAAATTAATAATAAATTTTTTATTAATAAAGCTATTCAAATAATAATAATAATATAAATAACACCAATAAATGATATCAGAGACCCAATAGATGAAATTACATTATAACATATATATATATCAGGATAATCTGAATATCGTCGAGGTATCCCTGATAACCCTAAAAAATGTTGAGGGAAAAAAGTTAAATTTACCCCTAAAAATATTAATATAAAATGAATTTTTAATATATATATATTTAAAGATAAATTAGTAAATAAAGAAAATCAATAAATAATACCAGCAAAAATTGTAAATACTGCTCCTATTGATAAAACATAATGAAAATGAGCAACTACATAATAAGTATCATGTAATACAATATCAATAGAAGAATTAGCTAAAATAATTCCTGTTAAACCTCCAATAGTAAATAAAAAAATAAACCCTAATCTTCATATAATATTCGGAGTAAATATAATTTGACTACCATAAATAGTAGCTATTCATCTAAAAATTTTAATCCCTGTAGGAATAGCAATAATTATTGTAGCAGAAGTAAAATAAGCTCGTGTATCTACATCTATACCAACAGTAAATATATGATGAGCTCAAACAATAAACCCTAATATTCCAATAGTTAATAAAGCATAAATTATACCTAAAACCCCAAAAGATTCTTTTTTTCCTGCTTCTTGACTAATAATATGAGAAATTATACCAAACCCAGGTAAAATTAAAATATAAACTTCCGGATGCCCAAAAAATCAAAATAAATGTTGATATAAAATAGGATCTCCTCCTCCTAAAGGGTCAAAAAAAGTAGTATTTAAATTTCGATCAGTTAACAATATAGTAATAGCTCCTGCTAATACAGGTAATGATAATAATAATAAAAAAGCTGTAATTCCTACCGATCAAACAAATAAAGAAATTTGATCATAATTAATATTATTTATTTTTATATTAATAATAGTTGAAATAAAATTAATAGCCCCTAAAATAGAAGAAATTCCTGCTAAATGTAAAGAAAAAATTATTATATCAACAGATACCCCATTATGAAATATTCTTAAAGATAATGGAGGGTATAAAGTTCAACCAGTACCTACCCCTAATTCCATAAAAGATCTTAATAATATAAAAAATAAAGAAGGAATTAATAATCAAAATCTTAAATTATTTATACGAGGAAATGCTATATCTGGAGCCCCTAACATTAAAGGAACTAATCAATTACCAAATCCCCCAATTATAATAGGTATAACTATAAAAAAAATTATAATAAAAGCATGAGAAGTAATAATCAAATTAAAAATTTGATCATTATTAATAAAATAATTTGGAATCCTTAATTCTATTCGAATCAATATTCTTATTATTATACCAATTAACCCTGATCAAAATCCAAACAAAAAATATAAAGTTCCAATATTTTTATGATTTGTTGAAAATAATCATTTATTCAGTTAATGTTATTATAATTAATAATATACATACATATATATATATATATTTATTTATTAATTTAGAAAAATAATTTATAAATTAATAATAATAAATTGTAAATTTATTAATAGATAAATATCAAATTATCTTTTTTCTATAAATTATTTACAATCTTTACAATCTTTATAATCAAAAAATGATATTAAATTGCAAATTTAAAAGTAATATTATACATAATAATTATTTAAAGATTAAATAATATTTTATAATATAAATATATATATATATATATATCATATATATAATAAGATTTACAAACAATTTTATATATATAATCTTGAAAATTACAAGTTTTTTTAACTTAAAACCTTTATAATTTAATAAATTAAATTATAAAGATTAAAAATATAAAAATTAAAAAATATAAATTTATAAAAGAAAATATTTGAATATAATATAAATTTATTATATTCATATATAAATATAACTTAATATTAAATTTATTAATATAAAACAAAATATATAAAATACGTAAATAAAAAAAAATAATAATTAAATTAAATATAATTAAAATAAATCTTAAATTATACATAAATCTCATTAAAAAAAAATTAATTAAAATTAATTTTAATATAAATCCTAATATTGGGGGTAACCCAATTATAGATAACATATTTAAAAAAATATAAAATTTAATATTAAAATTTAATTTTAATAAAAAAAATTGATTGATATTTAAATTATTAAAAATACTAAATATATAAAATAATATAAAAATAATTATAAAATATAATATATAATATATTAATCATAATACTTCATTAATAAATATAGAAGAAATTATTCATATTAAATGATTAATTGAAGAATAAATTATTAATTTTCGTAAAGAAATTTGATTTAAACTTATTACAGATCTAATAAATAAAGAAAATATAATAATAATTAATAAAAAATTTACATTTATATAATAAGATATTATAATTAATGGAGCAATTTTTTGTCATACTAAAACAATAAAACAATTTATTCAATTTAAGCTATTAATAATATGTAAAAGTCAATAATGAAACGGAGGAATTCCTATTTTTAATATTAAAATTAAATTGATTATTAAATAAAAATAATTATTATAATATAAAATAAAATTATTTCAATAATTTATATAATAATATAATAAAATAATAAATAACAAATTAATAGAAGCAAATACTTGAATTAAAAAATATTTTAATGATCTTTCAGAACTATATAAATTTTTCATTATATTTAAAATAGGAATCACTCTTAATAAATTTATTTCTAAATAAAATCAACAAGAAATTCAAGAATTTGAACTAAAAATACAAATAACACTAAAAATTAATATAAAAATAAATAATAAATTATTAATATTTTTCAATATTAAAAAAAAAAAATTAATTTTATATTGAAATATAAAAATCAATAGTTTAATTACTAATTTTTATATTTTATCTAATAAAAATAAATTTTATATTAAATCTTAATCAATCAAAATAAATTTAAATTAATTAATTATATATTAATATTTAGTCAATTTAAATCTTTAATTATTATAATAATGAATAATTTTAAATACTTAATTTATTTAAAACAAATAAATTATATTTAGTGTTATTTAGCACAATAAATTTTGAATTTATTAGATTTTAATATTATAAAAAATATAAATATTTAATATATAAATTAATAATTAATTAAATTAATATAAAAATAAAATAATTAATATTTAATTACTCAATGATTAATTAAATAATTATTACATTAATTACTTATATTTTAACATATATTATAAATATAATTCAATAATTAGTTGGTTAATTATGAATATTTTAAATAATTATTATATAATTTATTTACACTTTACTTATATTTATATTATTATTTAATAATAATAAAAAAAAGATCAACTTTATTATTGAGATATGAATTCAATAGCTTTATTAGCTTATTTTTATAATATTATTATTTAATAATGTAATTAAATTAATAATTAAATTAAATTTTATTATAAAAATAAATATTTAAATTAAATAAATAAATTAAAATAAATTTATTATTAATTTATAATTTAATAAAAATAAATATTTAATTTATATAATTTATTCTATCAAAATAATCCTTTATTCAGGCATTTTATTTTTTTTAATTTAATATAAAAAAAAATTAGATAGATTATAATAATATAATAATTATAATTAATATTTAAATTTATAATAAAATTAAATAATAATTAATATTTAAATAATTAATTATATTTTTTTTTTATTTAAGATTAATAAATAATAATTAATTTAAAAATTATTAATAATTAACAAATAATTACATTATATAATTATTATTTAAATATGTAATATAATAAATAATTATTAATATTTAAATATATAATACTATAAATTTAATAATAATCTATCTAATTTTTTTATTAATTTAAATTAAAATATATTATTAATATATTTATTATTTAAAATTTATATATAAATTTTTACATGAATTTTAATTAAATTTAAATAATTTTAAAATTATTAATAAATTAATATTTAAAATTTAAAAATAAAGAAATTTAAATTAAGTGATATAATAATTAATAATTAAAATTGTGCCAGCAATTGCGGTTAAACAATAATTAAAATATATTTTTTAAATATAAAACAATTAAAAATATTTTTATTTAAAATTAAATATAATTAAAGTAAAATTTTTAATAATATTTAAAATATAATTTATTATTATAATTTTTATAATTTATTAATATAAACTAGGATTAGATACCCTATTATTAATAATATTTTAATAAATATTTAATTATATAATTAATTTTATTTAAAATAATTAATATTTATTTATTAAATTATTAATAGAAATAGCCTTTAAAATTAAATTAATTGGCAGTATTTAAATTTTTAGAGAATTCTGTTTATTAATTGATAATCCACGAATAACTTCACTTAATTTATTATATTTATATATCGTCGTAAATAATTATTTTATATATAATTTAAAATTTTTTTTTTTTTGATTTAAATTAAATTCAGATCAAGATATAATTTATAATTAAGAATAAATAGAATATAATAAAATTATTTATTTTCAAAAAATTGAAATTTTTTTTGATTATAAATTTAAATGTAATATAATTTAATTTAATTATATGATTCATTTTTAAATATGTACATATTGCCCGTCATTTTTATAAAAATAAAACAAGTCGTAACAAAGTAGAAAAATTGGAAAATTTTTCTAGATCAAATTAATATTTTAAATATTTCAATTACATAGAAATTAAAATTGTTAATCAATTTAATTTGATCAATTACTATTTAATATTTTATATACATATAATTAGTAAATAATTAATTAGTTGGATTTGATTAATTATTTACTAATTATATGTGTATAAGTTATATAGAAAAAATTGAATTAAATATTAATTAACATTTACATAAATATAATATTATTGTAATTTAATTTTTAATTTGTGGGTAAAAATTTATATTATTTATAGTTAATTAATTTAAATCATTTTTAAATACATTTTAAATCAGATACTTCTTTTATTTTAAGTCATTAATTAAATTTATTATTAATTTATAATTTTAAATTATTTAAAATTAATATAAATTATTATTATTAATCAATCATATATTATTTAAAATAATTATAAAATTTACATATTTATAAATAAATTATTATAATATTATAAATATAATTTTAATATATTTTTATTTTAAATAGAAATTTAATTTAACAATTATATTAATTATATAAAAAATTAAATTAAATTAAATATTAATTAACATTTACATAAATAAAATTGTATTATTAAAATTTAAGTTTAATTTTTAATTTATAAAAAATTTATATTATTTATAATTAATTAGTAAATTAAATAAAATTTGAATTATTTTTAAATATATTTAAAATTAAATTTAATTTATTTGTATTTTGTGAATCAAAGTTTATTAAAAATAGTAAAAATTAAATTTTATTTTAGAATTTAAATGAGCTAATTAATTAATAATTTAATTATTTTAAAAATTTATTTAATAATTAATTTGAAATTAAAAATTAATTCGAATTTAAATTTAATTAATTAATCAAGAAAAAAATTTAATTTTAATAATAATTAATAAAATTTATTATTAATCTTTATAATTTTAAATTATATATTTATATATATAGGGATAAACTAATATAATAAATTATTATATTAATTATATAATATTTATTTTAATTAAATATAAAATTTATAAATTTATAAAATTAATATTTTAATAAATATTTATTTTAATAAATAATTTATAAGTTAAAATAATTTTAAATTATATTTATAATATTAAATTTTTATTGATTTTTTTTTATATAATAAAATAATTATATAATAATAATAAAATTAGTATATAATATATATATATATATAATTATAAATTCTATAAAAAAAATAATTTTAATATAATTTAAAATAAAATTTAAAAACTAAGCAATTCTTATATTCACCTGTTTAACAAAAACATGGCTTTTTTATTTAATTTAAAGTCAATTCTGCTCACTGAAATCTCTATTTTAAAGAGCTGCAGTAATTTAACTGTACAAAGGTAGCATAATAAATAGTCTTTTAATTAAAGTCTAGAATGAAAGATTTAATGAAATATAAACTATCTAAATTTTATCTAATTAGAAATTAATTTTTAATTTAAAAAAATTAAATAAATATAAAAGACGAGAAGACCCTATAAAGCTTTATAATTTAATTATATTATAAATATATATATATATATATATATATATATATATATTAAATTATAATTAATTATTTAATTGGGGTAATTAAAAAATTTAATTAATTTTTTTTATTAATATATAACATTTAAATTTGAATTAAAAATTTAATTTAATATAAAAAGTTACTTTAGGGATAACAGCGTTATTTTTTTTTTAAGTTCTTATTAAAAAAAAAAATTGCGACCTCGATGTTGGATTAAAATATATTTAAATGAAAAAATTTAAATTAATAATCTGTTCGATTAATAATATTTTACATGATCTGAGTTCAAATCGGTTTAAGCCAGATTGGTTTCTATCTTTATATAAATACACAAAATATATTTTTAGTACGAAAGGATTTCTTTATATTAATAAATTAAAATGTTACAAGAATATTATAAATTTTACATTATATTTAAATTATTATCTAATTAAACAAATAATGTTATGAATTTAGATTTCATATTAATATAATAATTCTATATATTTAGAAATAATATTTATTGATATATTAATAATAATAATTAGATCAGTAAAATTAATTTTAGCTATTTTAATTAGAGTTGCTTACATAACTTTACTAGAACGAAAAATATTAGGGTATATTCAATTACGTAAAGGCCCTAATAAATTAAGATATAATGGATTATTACAACCAATAAGAGACGGAGTAAAATTATTTATAAAAGAACAAATTTTTATTATAAAAAGTAATCTAATACCTTTTATAATTGCTCCTATAATTAATTTTTTAATTTCTTTAATTCTTTGAATAATTATTCCTTATTGAATTAATTTTATTAATTTTAACTTAGGAATAATATTTTTTTTATGTTGCCTAACATTATCTATTTACATAACTATAATTATAGGATGAGCTTCAAATTCAAATTATGCTTTATTAGGTAGGATTCGTAGAATAGCTCAAACAATTTCATATGAAATTAGATTTGCATTAATCCTAATAACAATTATTATTATTATTAAAAATTTTAATTTTATAAAATTAGAATTATACCAACAATATATATGATTAATATATATAATATTCCCTATAATAATAATATGATATTCCTCTAGATTAGTAGAAACTAATCGAACTCCTTTTGACTTAACAGAAGGTGAAAGAGAATTAGTTTCTGGATTTAATATTGAATATAGAAGAAGATTATTTGCTTTTATTTTTTTAGCTGAATATTCAAGAATTCTTTTTATAAGAATAATTAATATTATATTATTTATAAACAATAATATTTTATATATAACTTTTTATATTAAAATTATATTAATTGCATCAATTTTTATTTTAATTCGAGGGACTTACCTACGATATCGATACGATCAACTCATATATTTAATTTGAAAGTGTTATTTATTATTTGTCTTAAACTATATAATTTTTTATATAATATTAATTTTTTATTTAAATTGAAATTTTTTTAGTATTTAAAATTAATAGAAATAACTCGAATCTCTTTTATATATTTTCAAAATATATACTTAAAATAGTTAATTAATCCTTTTTTAAATTTTAAATTAAATAATAAATTTTATATATTTATCCCAAAAAATATAAATTAAAGGATTAATTATATAATATATAAAATATAAAATAGTAATAATTTGTCTATATAAAATATAAGGATCTTCTACAGATTTTGATCCTAATCAAGTTAATAAAATTATTAAATTAAAAAAAATTCAAAACATTAATTGATTTAATAAATAAAATTGATTTCTTTTAATCAATTTTTTAAAACAAAAAGGTAAAATTAATAAAATTAAAATTGATATAAATAGACCAATAACCCCTCCAAATTTATTTGGAATACAACGTAAAATAGCATAAGCAAATAAAAAATATCACTCAGGTTGAATATGAATAGGAGTTACTATTGGATTAGCTTTAATAAAATTATCAGAATCCCCTAATAAATAAGAATTTATTATTAATAATATCCCTAATAATAAAACTATAATTAAATACCCTAATAAATCTTTAAATAAAAAATAAGAATAAAAAGGAATTTTATCTAAATTTCTATTAACTCCTAAAGGATTATTAGACCCAGTTTTATGTAAAAAAAATAAATGTAATAAAATTATTATAACTAAAATAAAAGGTATTAAAAAATGAAAAGAAAAAAATCGAACTAAAGTAGAATTATTAATAGCAAACCCCCCTCATAATCAATTTACTAAATCAATTCCAATATAAGGAATTGTAGATAATAAATTAGTAATTACAGTAGCCCCTCAAAAAGATATTTGTCCTCAAGGTAATACATAACCTAAAAAAGCAATTATTATTAATAATAATAAAATTATAATACCAGAAATTCAAGTATTAATTAAATTAAAAGACTCAAAATAAATATTTCGACCAATATGAATATAAATACAAATAAAAAAAAATGAAGCTCCATTAAAATGAATTAATTTTAATAATCAACCATTATTAATATCCCGATGAATATGATTAATAACATAAAATGTTAAATTAACATCTGCAGTATAATGAATAGCCAAAAAAATACCAGTTAAAAATTGAATAATTAAACATAAACCTAATAAAGACCCAAAATTTCAAAAATAAGAAATATTAATAGGAGTAGGTAAATTAATTAAACTTAAATTTAATAATTTAAATTTTATTTTAATTATTTTAAAATTTAAATTCATTAGTTTATAAATTTAAAATTTTAATCGTAAAGAACCTAAATTAATATTAACAATTTTTACAATCATAATTAATATAATAAATAAATAATTTATTAAAATTAATAACAAAATAAAATTATTATTATTATATAACTTAGAAATATTTAAATAAATTCTATCATTATTTCTATTATTAATAAAAAAAATCATTTTATGTAATAAATCAATTCTATTAATGAAATCAAATTGATTTATTAAATTTATAATATTATTTATTAAAATAATAAAAATTAAAAAATTTAATAATAAAAATAAATCATTTAATTTAAATTTAAATAATTCATTAGAAGCTAAAGAAATTACATAAATAAATAAAATTAATAAACCTCCAATAAAAATTAAATATATAATATAAGAAAATCAAAATCTATAATAAATAATTCCTATTAAAAAATTAATATTTAAAATAAAAATAATTATTAATAAACCTAAAGATATAGGATTAATTAAAAATAAAACTAAATTAATTATAATAAATATTATTACATAAAATACTAAATTTATATTAAAATAAATAAATAAATTTATTTTAAATATTAATTTATTTTAAATAAATAATAATTAGATCTTAAATATCTATAAAATTTCATTAAAAATTAAATTCTAATATTCAAACAAAATATAATTTAAATAAAATATTAATTTTGGAAATTAATTATAATATATTTATTATATTTTTTTTGATTACTAAATAGTTTAATTTAAACTTATGATAAAATAAATAAATTTGATTTACAATATCAAAGTTTTTCTTAAACTATTAAATTAATTAAATAATTAAATTACTAATGGTTAATATAAATTATATTATAACTCTAATAATATTTTTAATTATAAATTTAATTTTTACTATATATCGAAAACATTTATTAATTATATTATTAATTTTAGAATATTTAATTATAAGTTTATATATTATTATATTTTTATATTTAAACTTTTTTAATATAGAAATATATTTACTAAATATTTATTTAATTTTTTCAGTATGTGAAAGAACTTTAGGATTAAGAATTTTAATTTTTTTAATTCGAACTCATGGAAATGATCACATAATAATTTTTAATTTATATTAAATATACAATACAAAATTATTAAATGTTAAAATATATTATATATTTAATAATAATAATACCTTTAATTAAATTAAATAACTTACATATACTAAATATAATTTTATTAATTTATATAATTAGATTTATAACATATAATACTAATAATTTAAATTTTAATAATTTATCTTTTAATATTAGATATGATCAAATTTCATTTACTCTTATTTTATTAACTATTTGAATTAGTTTGATTATATTAATATTAATAAAAAATTGATTCTTTTTTATTAATATTATCTTTATAATATTAATTTTAACTTTAACTTTTTCTAGAATAAATTTATTTTTATTTTATTTTTATTTTGAAACGAGTTTAATTCCTATTATAATTATAATTTTAATATGAGGCCCTCAACCTGAACGAATTAATGCTACTATATATATAATATTATACACTTTATTTGCTTCTTTCCCATTATTTATTACTTTATTTTATATTTTTAATATAAAATTAAGATTATCTTACTTATTATTAAAAAATTATGAATTTAATAATTATATTATTTTAATTACTATAATTTTAGCTTTTTTAATAAAAATTCCTATATTTTTTCTTCATCTATGACTCCCTAAAGCTCATGTAGAAGCCCCAGTTTTTGGTTCTATAATTTTAGCTAGAGTAATATTAAAATTAGGTAGATACGGCTTAATCCGAATAATAATTTTTTTAAAAATTAGTATTATAAAATATAGATTTTTAATAATTAGTATTAACTTAATTGGAGGATTATTAATTAGATTAATTTGTTATTTTCAAATTGATATTAAAATATTAATTGCTTATTCTTCTATTGTTCATATAAGAATATTAATTGGATCCTTAATAACTATTAATAATTGAAGAATTTATGGGTCTATTTTAATAATAATTGGACATGGATTATGCTCTTCTGGATTATTTTTTTTAATTAATATTTTATATAAACAAACTAAAACTCGTAATTTAATTTTAAATAAAAGAATAATTAATTTTTTACCTAATTTAAGTCTATGATGGTTTTTATTATTATCTTCAAATATAGCAGCCCCTCCTTCTATGAACTTACTAGCTGAAATCAATTTAATTAACAGATTAATTTTTTTTTCTAAATTTAATTTAATTTTATTAATAATTCTTTCATTTTTAAGGGCAGGATATAATTTAATTTTATTTTTAAACACACAATATAAAACAATAAATATATTCTTTTTTGTAAAAAAAAATAATTTAAAAGATTATTTAATTTTATTTTTACATTGATTCCCTTTAAATTTAATAATTTTAAAAATTAATATTTTTTTTTTATAAATTTAAATATTATTAATAATAAATTAATCAGTATATATATATATATATATATATATATATATTATGTATATATATATATATATAATATGTATATTAGTTACCTATTCTATTAAATTATAAATAAATTTTTATTTAAATAGTTTAAAATTTTTCAAACATTGAATTGTGGATTCAAAAATATATAAAATTATTTTAAATTATTAATAAATTTTTTTTAATTAATAATATTTATATATATTTATTTATAATATTAAGTATAATTAGTTGAATTTTTAGTATTATATTTATATATAAAAATTTTATTTTAATTATTGAATGAAATATTATTTTCTCTAATTCAAGTCAATTTATTATAAGAATTTTATTTGATTGAATATCTTTAATATTTATAAGATTTGTTTTAATAATCTCTTCTATAACTATAATCTATAGAAAAAATTATATAAATAAAGAATTAAATAATAAACGATTTATTAACTTAATTGTATTATTTATTTTATCAATAATTTTTCTTATTATTAATTCTAATTTAATTTTTATACTATTAGGATGAGATGGCTTAGGACTAACTTCTTTTATTTTAGTAACTTATTATCAAAATAATAAATCATTAAATGCTAGAATAATAACTGTTATATCAAACCGAATTGGAGATGTTATAATTTTAATATCCATTGCTTTATTAATATTAGATATAAGAAACTGAAATTATTTTATAAATATAAGATTTATAAATAATAGAAATTTATTAATAATATTATTGATTTTAGCTTCAATAACTAAAAGTGCTCAAGTACCATTTAGAGCTTGATTACCAGCTGCAATAGCTGCTCCTACCCCTGTATCAGCTTTAGTTCACTCGTCAACTTTAGTTACTGCAGGAATCTATTTAATAATTCGATTTAATTCTATATTAATAAATTCAAATTTAAATAAAATATTATTAACTATTTCATTAATAACATTAATAACAGCTTCCTTAGCTGCAAATTATGAATATGACATAAAAAAAATTATTGCTTTATCTACTCTAAGACAATTAGGATTAATAATAATAACTTTAAGAATTAGATTTTACAAATTAGCTTTTTTTCATTTAATTATACATGCTTTATTTAAAGCATTATTATTTTATTGTACTGGTAATATTATTCATAATATAAATTCTTATCAAGATATTCGTTATTCAGGTAAAAATATTAAATTATTACCAATAAATACAATATTTATAAATATTGCAATAATAGCTTTATGTGGATTACCTTTTTTAACTGGATTTTATTCAAAAGATTTAATTTTAGAAATTTTTTCAATAAATAAAATTAATTTTTTAATTTATATATTAATTTATTTCTCATCAGGATTAACTATAAGATATTCAATTCGATTCATTTATTTTAATTTAATCAATAAATTAATTTTTAAAAATTTAATCAATTTTTATGATGAAGACTTAAATTTAAAAAAAAGAATAATAACTATAAGAATTTTAAGAATTATTATAGGATCATTATCAAATTGAATAATAAATTTAATTCCTTTATTTATTTTTTTAAATTTTTATAAAAAAATAATAATTTTTATTCTTTTATTTATAGGATTTATTCAAGGTTATTTATTATTTAAAGTAAAATTTAAACTTAATAATTTAAATATTTTAATTAATAAAATTTATTTTTTAAGAAAAATATGATTTATATATAATTTATCAACATTTAAAATAAATTATTACCCATTATTTTTAAGTAATTTATTAATTAAAAATATAGAAATAGGATGAAATGAATTATCTTTTTTTTTTAATATAAAAATCATTAAAATTATAATTTATGAACAAATTATTATAATTAATAAAATTAAACTCTCATTATTTTTATTTATAATATGAATAAATTTATTAATTTTTATAATATTAATTTAATTTAAATAACTCAAATATTAAAGAGTATAATATTGAAGATATTAAAGTGATAATTATTATCTTTAAATAAATTTATTATTATTATATAAAATATATTATTTATTATATCAATAAATATATATATATATATATATAAATTAAATAAATTATCTATATAATGAAAATATATTGTTTTAAATTAAACTATATATATATATATATATATATATTATAAAGAAATAAAATAGAATTTCATCTACTAAAATAAAATTAGAAATTTTATTTATTAAAATATATTTCTACCTATATTTAAATATTTAATTGAAATTATTTAAATTTAATTTTATTATTAACATTAATATACCTCTTTTTGGTTTCAATTAAAATTTTATATAAATTAATAAATAAGGAGATTTATTATCTCTAAATTTAAGTCGAAATTAAATATATACATATATAATTTATAATGCTTATTTTTATTATATAATAAAGATAAATTTAATTTAAATATCTTTTGAATGCAAATCAAATATTTTAATAAACTATAATCCTTCTTTATTATTTATTATTAATTTATTCAATTTAATATTCCTTGATTCCATTCAAATAATAAACCAAATAATAATAAATATAAAAACCTAATACTAATTAAAATTATAATAAAATTATTACAAATTTCTATTATATAAATTATAGGAAAAATTAAAGTAATTTCAATATCAAAAATTAAAAAAATTACTGTAATTATAAAAAAATGTAAAGAAAAAGGAATACGAGCAATAAATTTTGCATTAAATCCGCATTCAAAAGAAATAATTTTATCATAATTAACTACTTCTTTTTTAGAAAAAAATAAACACATAAAAAATATTAAAAATATTAAAATATTAATAATTAAAAAAATAATTAATAAATTATAAATTATTTATATTAAATTTTATTTAAACTATTTAATTGGAAATTAATTATACTACTAATTATATTATATAAATAAATATATTTATTTAACTTAATTTATTTTATTAATTTATTCATCAATAAATATTAATATATAAGAATAACCAAACAACATCTACAAAATGTCAATATCATACTGCAGCCTCAAAATTAAAATGATGAAATAATGAAAAATGATTTAATAACCCTCGAAAAAAACAACTAATTAAAAAAATTAATCCAACAATAACATGAAATCCATGAAATCCTGTAGCAACAAAAAAAATTGAACCAAATACTCTTGAATTAATACAAAATAATATATTATAATATTCAAATATTTGTAATGAAATAAAATAAATTCCTAAAATAATTGTAATTAATATACTTTGTAAATATTCATATATATTATTTTCTAAAATTCTATAATGAGCTCATGTTACTGTAAAACCAGATCTTAATAAAATAATTGAATTTAATAAAGGAATATAAAAACAATTTAAAAATACTACATTTTTTGGAGGTCAATTTAATCCTATTTCAATATTAGGAGCTAATCTTCTATGAAAAAATCTTCAAAAAAATCTAATAAAAAATAAAATTTCAGAAATAATAAATATAATTATTCCTCAATATAAACCAGTTTTAACTAATAAAGAATGTCTACCCTCATAAAATCTTTCTCGAATAATATCTCGCCACCATTGATATATATTTAAAATTATAATATATAAAGAAATCCCTAATAAATATAACTCATTAAAATGAAATCAACTTAATAAACCAATTACTAATATAAAATTTATAAAAGCAACTATTAATGGCCAAGGTCTAATATTAACTAAATGAAAAGAATGATTTATTTTATTTATCATTAGTTTAAATTAAATTTACTTTTAATTAATTAATTTACTTCTTTAAAATATAAAATTAATAAAACTGAAAATACATAAGATTGAATAATAGATACTATAAATTCTAATAATAATAATAAAATTTGAATAAAAATTAATAAAATAATTAAATAACCTAAACTTCTCCCTATATTACCTAATAATACTAATAATAAGTGTCCAGCAATTATATTAGCTATTAAACGAATAGATAAAGTAAAAGAACGAATTAAATTACTAATACATTCAATAATTACTATAAAAAACATTAACATAAAAGGGGTCCCAAATGGAATTATATGACTAAATATAAATATTGATTTTATTAATCATCCATAAATTATAAAACTTAATCAAAAAGTAAAAGATAATCTTAAATTTATTACTAAATGTCTTGAACAAGTAAAAATATAAGGAAATAACCCAATAAAATTATTATAAAAAATAAAAATTAATAAAGAAATAAATATAAATGTATAACCTTTATTTATTAATTCTAATAAATTTAAAAATTCTTTATGTAATAAATTTATAATTAAAATATATAAATAACTTATTTGATTAAAAAAAAACCAATAACTTATAGGAAATATAAACCCCCCAAAAAATATACAAATTCAATTCAAAGATAAAAATATTCTAGTTAATGGATCAAAAATAATAAATAAATTAGCTATCATAATAAATAATTATAATTTAATTTAATTTTATTATTAATTAAATTCTTATTATTTTTAACTAAATTAATTAAATTATAATAAACTAAAATATTAATATATAAATACATAATTAATGTATAATAAAATAAAATTAATCAATTTAAAGGTATTATTTGAGGAATATAAAAATATTATTTAATTTAATAATTTAAATTTGACAAATTTATGTTATATATTTAACTAATTTTTAATTTAAATTATTAATAATTCAATAAAAATATTTATTAAATATCATTTTATAATTTAAAAAATTATCTCTTATTTTTAAGATATTTATTGAAAAATTAATTAAAATTTTTAATTCATTTTAAAAATCTTTTTCTATTTACTGATTCAATTACAATTGGTATAAATCTATGATTTATACCACAAATCTCTGAACATTGACCATAATATAACCCAATATAATTAATAAAAAAAAATCTTTGATTTAATCGCCCAGGAAAAGCATCAATTTTTACTCCTAATCTAGGAATAGTTCAAGAATGAATAACATCTATAGAACTAATAATATTACGAATATTTAAATTAACCGGAATAATTAATCGATTATCTACATCTAATAAACGAAATTGATTTTCTATTAAATTATTAATTATAATTATATAAGAATCAAATTCAACATTAATAAAATTTAAATACTCATAAGACCAATATCACTGATGTCCAATAGACTTTAAAGAAATAATAGGAACATAAATCTCATCTAATAAATATAATAATCGTAATGATGGTAAAGC
Organism: Neomicropteryx cornuta; assembly: GCA_020383195.1. NCBI lineage: Eukaryota > Metazoa > Arthropoda > Insecta > Lepidoptera > Micropterigidae > Neomicropteryx > Neomicropteryx cornuta. The sequence continues at coordinate 2,119 of JAHKQU010000066.1, read as the reverse complement.
AATAAATAATAAAATAATTACAGGGATTAAAGTTCAAATAAATTCAATTAATTGATCTTCTAATAAAAATCGACTAAGCAAATTATTAAATAACATCAAAATCAAATTATATCTTACAATAATAATAATAATAAATAAAATTATTAATGAATAATCATGAAAAAAAATTAACTGTTCTATTAAAAAAGAAATCGCATTATTTATATAAATATTTATTCATATTGAAATTTTTAATAAAAATATTAAATTTTATAAATAAATCTTAAGTTTATCACATTTTTCTGTCATATTAAAAATTATAATATAATAATAATAATTCATTAAATGAATGCTCAAATAATAAATAATTTGTTAACCATTCAATAGATCTTCTTAAATTAAAAAAAATTAATAATAAATTTTTTATTAATAAAGCTATTCAAATAATAATAATAATATAAATAACACCAATAAATGATATCAGAGACCCAATAGATGAAATTACATTATAACATATATATATATCAGGATAATCTGAATATCGTCGAGGTATCCCTGATAACCCTAAAAAATGTTGAGGGAAAAAAGTTAAATTTACCCCTAAAAATATTAATATAAAATGAATTTTTAATATATATATATTTAAAGATAAATTAGTAAATAAAGAAAATCAATAAATAATACCAGCAAAAATTGTAAATACTGCTCCTATTGATAAAACATAATGAAAATGAGCAACTACATAATAAGTATCATGTAATACAATATCAATAGAAGAATTAGCTAAAATAATTCCTGTTAAACCTCCAATAGTAAATAAAAAAATAAACCCTAATCTTCATATAATATTCGGAGTAAATATAATTTGACTACCATAAATAGTAGCTATTCATCTAAAAATTTTAATCCCTGTAGGAATAGCAATAATTATTGTAGCAGAAGTAAAATAAGCTCGTGTATCTACATCTATACCAACAGTAAATATATGATGAGCTCAAACAATAAACCCTAATATTCCAATAGTTAATAAAGCATAAATTATACCTAAAACCCCAAAAGATTCTTTTTTTCCTGCTTCTTGACTAATAATATGAGAAATTATACCAAACCCAGGTAAAATTAAAATATAAACTTCCGGATGCCCAAAAAATCAAAATAAATGTTGATATAAAATAGGATCTCCTCCTCCTAAAGGGTCAAAAAAAGTAGTATTTAAATTTCGATCAGTTAACAATATAGTAATAGCTCCTGCTAATACAGGTAATGATAATAATAATAAAAAAGCTGTAATTCCTACCGATCAAACAAATAAAGAAATTTGATCATAATTAATATTATTTATTTTTATATTAATAATAGTTGAAATAAAATTAATAGCCCCTAAAATAGAAGAAATTCCTGCTAAATGTAAAGAAAAAATTATTATATCAACAGATACCCCATTATGAAATATTCTTAAAGATAATGGAGGGTATAAAGTTCAACCAGTACCTACCCCTAATTCCATAAAAGATCTTAATAATATAAAAAATAAAGAAGGAATTAATAATCAAAATCTTAAATTATTTATACGAGGAAATGCTATATCTGGAGCCCCTAACATTAAAGGAACTAATCAATTACCAAATCCCCCAATTATAATAGGTATAACTATAAAAAAAATTATAATAAAAGCATGAGAAGTAATAATCAAATTAAAAATTTGATCATTATTAATAAAATAATTTGGAATCCTTAATTCTATTCGAATCAATATTCTTATTATTATACCAATTAACCCTGATCAAAATCCAAACAAAAAATATAAAGTTCCAATATTTTTATGATTTGTTGAAAATAATCATTTATTCAGTTAATGTTATTATAATTAATAATATACATACATATATATATATATATATTTATTTATTAATTTAGAAAAATAATTTATAAATTAATAATAATAAATTGTAAATTTATTAATAGATAAATATCAAATTATCTTTTTTCTATAAATTATTTACAATCTTTACAATCTTTATAATCAAAAAATGATATTAAATTGCAAATTTAAAAGTAATATTATACATAATAATTATTTAAAGATTAAATAATATTTTATAATATAAATATATATATATATATATATCATATATATAAT
>JAHKQU010000065.1:0-35694 GCA_020383195.1 Neomicropteryx cornuta | reverse complement strand
TTTATAAATTAATAATAATAAAATTGTAAATTTATTAATAGATAAATATCAAATTATCTTTTTTCTATAAATTATTTACAATCTTTACAATCTTTATAATCAAAAAATGATATTAAATTGCAAATTTAAAAGTAATATTATACATAATAATTATTTTAAAGATTAAATAATATTTTATAATATAAATATATATATATATATATATCATATATTATAATAAGATTTACAAACAATTTTATATATATAATCTTGAAAATTACAAGTTTTTTTTAACTTAAAACCTTTATAATTTAATAAATTAAATTATAAAGATTAAAAATATAAAAATTAAAAAATATAAATTTATAAAAGAAAATATTTGAATATAATATAAATTTATTATATTCATATATAAATATAAACTTAATATTAAATTTATTAATATAAAACAAAATATATAAAATACGTAAATAAAAAAAAATAATAATTAAATTAAAATATAAATTAAAATAAATCTTAAATTATACATAAATCTCTTAAAAAAAAAATTAATTAAAATTAATTTTAATATAAATCCTAATATTGGGGGGAACCCAATTATAGATAACATATTTAAAAAAATATAAAATTTAATATTAAAATTTAATTTTAATAAAAAAAAATTGATTGATATTTAAATTATTAAAAATACTAAATATATAAAATAATATAAAAATAATTATAAAATATAATATATAATATATTAATCATAATAACTTCATTAATAAATATAGAAGAAATTATTCATATTAAATGATTAATTGAAGAATAAATTATTAATTTTCGTAAAGAAATTTGATTTAAACTTATTACAGATCTAATAAATAAAGAAAATATAATAATAATTAATAAAAAATTTTTACATTTATATAATAAGATATTATAATTAATGGAGCAATTTTTTGTCATACTAAAACAATAAAACAATTTATTCAATTTTAAGCTATTAATAATATGTAAAAGTCAATAATGAAACGGAGGAATTCCTATTTTTAATATTTAAAATTAAATTGATTATTAAATAAAATAATTATTATAATATAAAATAAAATTATTTCAATAATTTATATAATAATATAATAAAATAATAAATAACAAATTAATAGGAAGCAAATACTTGAATTAAAAAATATTTTAATGATCTTTCAGAACTATATAAATTTTTTCATTATATTTAAAATAGGAATCACTCTTAATAAATTTATTTCTAAATAAAATCAACAAGAAATTCAAGAATTTGAACTAAAAATACAAATAACACTAAAAATTAATATAAAAATAAATAATAAATTATTAATATTTTTCAATATTAAAAAAAAAAAATTAATTTTATATTGAAATATAAAAATCAATAGTTTAAATACTAATTTTTATATTTTATCTAATAAAAATAAATTTTATATTAATCTTAATCAATCAAAATAAATTTAAATTAATTAATTATATATTAATATTTAGTCAATTTAAATCTTTAATTATTATAATAATGAATAATTTTAAATACTTAATTTATTTAAAACAAAAAATTATATTTAGTGTTTATTTAGCACAATAATTTTGATTTTATTAGATTTTAATATTATAAAAAATATAAATATTTAATATATATAATTAATAATTAATTAAATTAATATAAAAATAAAATAATTAATATTTAATTACTCAATGATTAATTAAATAATTATTACATTAATTACTTATATTTTAACATATATTATAAATATAATTCAATAATTAGTTGGTTAATTATGAATATTTTAAATAATTATTATATAATTTATTTACACTTTACTTATATTTATATTATTATTTAATAATAATAAAAAAAAGATCAACTTTATTATTGAGATATGAATTCAATAGCTTTATTAGCTTATTTTTATAATATTATTATTTAATAATGTAATTAAATTAATAATTAAATTAAATTTTATTATAAAAATAAATATTTAAATTAAATAAATAAATTAAAATAAATTTATTATTAATTTATAATTTAATAAAAATAAATATTTAATTTATATAATTTATTCTATCAAAATAATCCTTTATTCAGGCATTTTATTTTTTTTAATTTAATATAAAAAAAAATTAGATAGATTATAATAATATAATAATTATAATTAATATTTAAATTTATAATAAAATTAAATAATAATTAATATTTAAATAATTAATTATATTTTTTTTTTATTTAAGATTAATAAATAATAATTAATTTAAAAATTATTAATAATTAACAAATAATTACATTATATAATTATTATTTAAATATGTAATATAATAAATAATTATTAATATTTAAATATATAATACTATAAATTTAATAATAATCTATCTAATTTTTTTATTAATTTAAATTAAAATATATTATTAATATATTTATTATTTAAAATTTATATATAAATTTTTACATGAATTTTAATTAAATTTAAATAATTTTAAAATTATTAATAAATTAATATTTAAAATTTAAAAATAAAGAAATTTAAATTAAGTGATATAATAATTAATAATTAAAATTGTGCCAGCAATTGCGGTTAAACAATAATTAAAATATATTTTTTAAATATAAAACAATTAAAAATATTTTTATTTAAAATTAAATATAATTAAAGTAAAATTTTTAATAATATTTAAAATATAATTTATTATTATAATTTTTATAATTTATTAATATAAACTAGGATTAGATACCCTATTATTAATAATATTTTAATAAATATTTAATTATATAATTAATTTTATTTAAAATAATTAATATTTATTTATTAAATTATTAATAGAAATAGCCTTTAAAATTAAATTAATTGGCAGTATTTAAATTTTTAGAGAATTCTGTTTATTAATTGATAATCCACGAATAACTTCACTTAATTTATTATATTTATATATCGTCGTAAATAATTATTTTATATATAATTTAAAATTTTTTTTTTTTTGATTTAAATTAAATTCAGATCAAGATATAATTTATAATTAAGAATAAATAGAATATAATAAAATTATTTATTTTCAAAAAATTGAAATTTTTTTTGATTATAAATTTAAATGTAATATAATTTAATTTAATTATATGATTCATTTTTAAATATGTACATATTGCCCGTCATTTTTATAAAAATAAAACAAGTCGTAACAAAGTAGAAAAATTGGAAAATTTTTCTAGATCAAATTAATATTTTAAATATTTCAATTACATAGAAATTAAAATTGTTAATCAATTTAATTTGATCAATTACTATTTAATATTTTATATACATATAATTAGTAAATAATTAATTAGTTGGATTTGATTAATTATTTACTAATTATATGTGTATAAGTTATATAGAAAAAATTGAATTAAATATTAATTAACATTTACATAAATATAATATTATTGTAATTTAATTTTTAATTTGTGGGTAAAAATTTATATTATTTATAGTTAATTAATTTAAATCATTTTTAAATACATTTTAAATCAGATACTTCTTTTATTTTAAGTCATTAATTAAATTTATTATTAATTTATAATTTTAAATTATTTAAAATTAATATAAATTATTATTATTAATCAATCATATATTATTTAAAATAATTATAAAATTTACATATTTATAAATAAATTATTATAATATTATAAATATAATTTTAATATATTTTTATTTTAAATAGAAATTTAATTTAACAATTATATTAATTATATAAAAAATTAAATTAAATTAAATATTAATTAACATTTACATAAATAAAATTGTATTATTAAAATTTAAGTTTAATTTTTAATTTATAAAAAATTTATATTATTTATAATTAATTAGTAAATTAAATAAAATTTGAATTATTTTTAAATATATTTAAAATTAAATTTAATTTATTTGTATTTTGTGAATCAAAGTTTATTAAAAATAGTAAAAATTAAATTTTATTTTAGAATTTAAATGAGCTAATTAATTAATAATTTAATTATTTTAAAAATTTATTTAATAATTAATTTGAAATTAAAAATTAATTCGAATTTAAATTTAATTAATTAATCAAGAAAAAAATTTAATTTTAATAATAATTAATAAAATTTATTATTAATCTTTATAATTTTAAATTATATATTTATATATATAGGGATAAACTAATATAATAAATTATTATATTAATTATATAATATTTATTTTAATTAAATATAAAATTTATAAATTTATAAAATTAATATTTTAATAAATATTTATTTTAATAAATAATTTATAAGTTAAAATAATTTTAAATTATATTTATAATATTAAATTTTTATTGATTTTTTTTTATATAATAAAATAATTATATAATAATAATAAAATTAGTATATAATATATATATATATATAATTATAAATTCTATAAAAAAAATAATTTTAATATAATTTAAAATAAAATTTAAAAACTAAGCAATTCTTATATTCACCTGTTTAACAAAAACATGGCTTTTTTATTTAATTTAAAGTCAATTCTGCTCACTGAAATCTCTATTTTAAAGAGCTGCAGTAATTTAACTGTACAAAGGTAGCATAATAAATAGTCTTTTAATTAAAGTCTAGAATGAAAGATTTAATGAAATATAAACTATCTAAATTTTATCTAATTAGAAATTAATTTTTAATTTAAAAAAATTAAATAAATATAAAAGACGAGAAGACCCTATAAAGCTTTATAATTTAATTATATTATAAATATATATATATATATATATATATATATATATATTAAATTATAATTAATTATTTAATTGGGGTAATTAAAAAATTTAATTAATTTTTTTTATTAATATATAACATTTAAATTTGAATTAAAAATTTAATTTAATATAAAAAGTTACTTTAGGGATAACAGCGTTATTTTTTTTTTAAGTTCTTATTAAAAAAAAAAATTGCGACCTCGATGTTGGATTAAAATATATTTAAATGAAAAAATTTAAATTAATAATCTGTTCGATTAATAATATTTTACATGATCTGAGTTCAAATCGGTTTAAGCCAGATTGGTTTCTATCTTTATATAAATACACAAAATATATTTTTAGTACGAAAGGATTTCTTTATATTAATAAATTAAAATGTTACAAGAATATTATAAATTTTACATTATATTTAAATTATTATCTAATTAAACAAATAATGTTATGAATTTAGATTTCATATTAATATAATAATTCTATATATTTAGAAATAATATTTATTGATATATTAATAATAATAATTAGATCAGTAAAATTAATTTTAGCTATTTTAATTAGAGTTGCTTACATAACTTTACTAGAACGAAAAATATTAGGGTATATTCAATTACGTAAAGGCCCTAATAAATTAAGATATAATGGATTATTACAACCAATAAGAGACGGAGTAAAATTATTTATAAAAGAACAAATTTTTATTATAAAAAGTAATCTAATACCTTTTATAATTGCTCCTATAATTAATTTTTTAATTTCTTTAATTCTTTGAATAATTATTCCTTATTGAATTAATTTTATTAATTTTAACTTAGGAATAATATTTTTTTTATGTTGCCTAACATTATCTATTTACATAACTATAATTATAGGATGAGCTTCAAATTCAAATTATGCTTTATTAGGTAGGATTCGTAGAATAGCTCAAACAATTTCATATGAAATTAGATTTGCATTAATCCTAATAACAATTATTATTATTATTAAAAATTTTAATTTTATAAAATTAGAATTATACCAACAATATATATGATTAATATATATAATATTCCCTATAATAATAATATGATATTCCTCTAGATTAGTAGAAACTAATCGAACTCCTTTTGACTTAACAGAAGGTGAAAGAGAATTAGTTTCTGGATTTAATATTGAATATAGAAGAAGATTATTTGCTTTTATTTTTTTAGCTGAATATTCAAGAATTCTTTTTATAAGAATAATTAATATTATATTATTTATAAACAATAATATTTTATATATAACTTTTTATATTAAAATTATATTAATTGCATCAATTTTTATTTTAATTCGAGGGACTTACCTACGATATCGATACGATCAACTCATATATTTAATTTGAAAGTGTTATTTATTATTTGTCTTAAACTATATAATTTTTTATATAATATTAATTTTTTATTTAAATTGAAATTTTTTTAGTATTTAAAATTAATAGAAATAACTCGAATCTCTTTTATATATTTTCAAAATATATACTTAAAATAGTTAATTAATCCTTTTTTAAATTTTAAATTAAATAATAAATTTTATATATTTATCCCAAAAAATATAAATTAAAGGATTAATTATATAATATATAAAATATAAAATAGTAATAATTTGTCTATATAAAATATAAGGATCTTCTACAGATTTTGATCCTAATCAAGTTAATAAAATTATTAAATTAAAAAAAATTCAAAACATTAATTGATTTAATAAATAAAATTGATTTCTTTTAATCAATTTTTTAAAACAAAAAGGTAAAATTAATAAAATTAAAATTGATATAAATAGACCAATAACCCCTCCAAATTTATTTGGAATACAACGTAAAATAGCATAAGCAAATAAAAAATATCACTCAGGTTGAATATGAATAGGAGTTACTATTGGATTAGCTTTAATAAAATTATCAGAATCCCCTAATAAATAAGAATTTATTATTAATAATATCCCTAATAATAAAACTATAATTAAATACCCTAATAAATCTTTAAATAAAAAATAAGAATAAAAAGGAATTTTATCTAAATTTCTATTAACTCCTAAAGGATTATTAGACCCAGTTTTATGTAAAAAAAATAAATGTAATAAAATTATTATAACTAAAATAAAAGGTATTAAAAAATGAAAAGAAAAAAATCGAACTAAAGTAGAATTATTAATAGCAAACCCCCCTCATAATCAATTTACTAAATCAATTCCAATATAAGGAATTGTAGATAATAAATTAGTAATTACAGTAGCCCCTCAAAAAGATATTTGTCCTCAAGGTAATACATAACCTAAAAAAGCAATTATTATTAATAATAATAAAATTATAATACCAGAAATTCAAGTATTAATTAAATTAAAAGACTCAAAATAAATATTTCGACCAATATGAATATAAATACAAATAAAAAAAAATGAAGCTCCATTAAAATGAATTAATTTTAATAATCAACCATTATTAATATCCCGATGAATATGATTAATAACATAAAATGTTAAATTAACATCTGCAGTATAATGAATAGCCAAAAAAATACCAGTTAAAAATTGAATAATTAAACATAAACCTAATAAAGACCCAAAATTTCAAAAATAAGAAATATTAATAGGAGTAGGTAAATTAATTAAACTTAAATTTAATAATTTAAATTTTATTTTAATTATTTTAAAATTTAAATTCATTAGTTTATAAATTTAAAATTTTAATCGTAAAGAACCTAAATTAATATTAACAATTTTTACAATCATAATTAATATAATAAATAAATAATTTATTAAAATTAATAACAAAATAAAATTATTATTATTATATAACTTAGAAATATTTAAATAAATTCTATCATTATTTCTATTATTAATAAAAAAAATCATTTTATGTAATAAATCAATTCTATTAATGAAATCAAATTGATTTATTAAATTTATAATATTATTTATTAAAATAATAAAAATTAAAAAATTTAATAATAAAAATAAATCATTTAATTTAAATTTAAATAATTCATTAGAAGCTAAAGAAATTACATAAATAAATAAAATTAATAAACCTCCAATAAAAATTAAATATATAATATAAGAAAATCAAAATCTATAATAAATAATTCCTATTAAAAAATTAATATTTAAAATAAAAATAATTATTAATAAACCTAAAGATATAGGATTAATTAAAAATAAAACTAAATTAATTATAATAAATATTATTACATAAAATACTAAATTTATATTAAAATAAATAAATAAATTTATTTTAAATATTAATTTATTTTAAATAAATAATAATTAGATCTTAAATATCTATAAAATTTCATTAAAAATTAAATTCTAATATTCAAACAAAATATAATTTAAATAAAATATTAATTTTGGAAATTAATTATAATATATTTATTATATTTTTTTTGATTACTAAATAGTTTAATTTAAACTTATGATAAAATAAATAAATTTGATTTACAATATCAAAGTTTTTCTTAAACTATTAAATTAATTAAATAATTAAATTACTAATGGTTAATATAAATTATATTATAACTCTAATAATATTTTTAATTATAAATTTAATTTTTACTATATATCGAAAACATTTATTAATTATATTATTAATTTTAGAATATTTAATTATAAGTTTATATATTATTATATTTTTATATTTAAACTTTTTTAATATAGAAATATATTTACTAAATATTTATTTAATTTTTTCAGTATGTGAAAGAACTTTAGGATTAAGAATTTTAATTTTTTTAATTCGAACTCATGGAAATGATCACATAATAATTTTTAATTTATATTAAATATACAATACAAAATTATTAAATGTTAAAATATATTATATATTTAATAATAATAATACCTTTAATTAAATTAAATAACTTACATATACTAAATATAATTTTATTAATTTATATAATTAGATTTATAACATATAATACTAATAATTTAAATTTTAATAATTTATCTTTTAATATTAGATATGATCAAATTTCATTTACTCTTATTTTATTAACTATTTGAATTAGTTTGATTATATTAATATTAATAAAAAATTGATTCTTTTTTATTAATATTATCTTTATAATATTAATTTTAACTTTAACTTTTTCTAGAATAAATTTATTTTTATTTTATTTTTATTTTGAAACGAGTTTAATTCCTATTATAATTATAATTTTAATATGAGGCCCTCAACCTGAACGAATTAATGCTACTATATATATAATATTATACACTTTATTTGCTTCTTTCCCATTATTTATTACTTTATTTTATATTTTTAATATAAAATTAAGATTATCTTACTTATTATTAAAAAATTATGAATTTAATAATTATATTATTTTAATTACTATAATTTTAGCTTTTTTAATAAAAATTCCTATATTTTTTCTTCATCTATGACTCCCTAAAGCTCATGTAGAAGCCCCAGTTTTTGGTTCTATAATTTTAGCTAGAGTAATATTAAAATTAGGTAGATACGGCTTAATCCGAATAATAATTTTTTTAAAAATTAGTATTATAAAATATAGATTTTTAATAATTAGTATTAACTTAATTGGAGGATTATTAATTAGATTAATTTGTTATTTTCAAATTGATATTAAAATATTAATTGCTTATTCTTCTATTGTTCATATAAGAATATTAATTGGATCCTTAATAACTATTAATAATTGAAGAATTTATGGGTCTATTTTAATAATAATTGGACATGGATTATGCTCTTCTGGATTATTTTTTTTAATTAATATTTTATATAAACAAACTAAAACTCGTAATTTAATTTTAAATAAAAGAATAATTAATTTTTTACCTAATTTAAGTCTATGATGGTTTTTATTATTATCTTCAAATATAGCAGCCCCTCCTTCTATGAACTTACTAGCTGAAATCAATTTAATTAACAGATTAATTTTTTTTTCTAAATTTAATTTAATTTTATTAATAATTCTTTCATTTTTAAGGGCAGGATATAATTTAATTTTATTTTTAAACACACAATATAAAACAATAAATATATTCTTTTTTGTAAAAAAAAATAATTTAAAAGATTATTTAATTTTATTTTTACATTGATTCCCTTTAAATTTAATAATTTTAAAAATTAATATTTTTTTTTTATAAATTTAAATATTATTAATAATAAATTAATCAGTATATATATATATATATATATATATATATATTATGTATATATATATATATATAATATGTATATTAGTTACCTATTCTATTAAATTATAAATAAATTTTTATTTAAATAGTTTAAAATTTTTCAAACATTGAATTGTGGATTCAAAAATATATAAAATTATTTTAAATTATTAATAAATTTTTTTTAATTAATAATATTTATATATATTTATTTATAATATTAAGTATAATTAGTTGAATTTTTAGTATTATATTTATATATAAAAATTTTATTTTAATTATTGAATGAAATATTATTTTCTCTAATTCAAGTCAATTTATTATAAGAATTTTATTTGATTGAATATCTTTAATATTTATAAGATTTGTTTTAATAATCTCTTCTATAACTATAATCTATAGAAAAAATTATATAAATAAAGAATTAAATAATAAACGATTTATTAACTTAATTGTATTATTTATTTTATCAATAATTTTTCTTATTATTAATTCTAATTTAATTTTTATACTATTAGGATGAGATGGCTTAGGACTAACTTCTTTTATTTTAGTAACTTATTATCAAAATAATAAATCATTAAATGCTAGAATAATAACTGTTATATCAAACCGAATTGGAGATGTTATAATTTTAATATCCATTGCTTTATTAATATTAGATATAAGAAACTGAAATTATTTTATAAATATAAGATTTATAAATAATAGAAATTTATTAATAATATTATTGATTTTAGCTTCAATAACTAAAAGTGCTCAAGTACCATTTAGAGCTTGATTACCAGCTGCAATAGCTGCTCCTACCCCTGTATCAGCTTTAGTTCACTCGTCAACTTTAGTTACTGCAGGAATCTATTTAATAATTCGATTTAATTCTATATTAATAAATTCAAATTTAAATAAAATATTATTAACTATTTCATTAATAACATTAATAACAGCTTCCTTAGCTGCAAATTATGAATATGACATAAAAAAAATTATTGCTTTATCTACTCTAAGACAATTAGGATTAATAATAATAACTTTAAGAATTAGATTTTACAAATTAGCTTTTTTTCATTTAATTATACATGCTTTATTTAAAGCATTATTATTTTATTGTACTGGTAATATTATTCATAATATAAATTCTTATCAAGATATTCGTTATTCAGGTAAAAATATTAAATTATTACCAATAAATACAATATTTATAAATATTGCAATAATAGCTTTATGTGGATTACCTTTTTTAACTGGATTTTATTCAAAAGATTTAATTTTAGAAATTTTTTCAATAAATAAAATTAATTTTTTAATTTATATATTAATTTATTTCTCATCAGGATTAACTATAAGATATTCAATTCGATTCATTTATTTTAATTTAATCAATAAATTAATTTTTAAAAATTTAATCAATTTTTATGATGAAGACTTAAATTTAAAAAAAAGAATAATAACTATAAGAATTTTAAGAATTATTATAGGATCATTATCAAATTGAATAATAAATTTAATTCCTTTATTTATTTTTTTAAATTTTTATAAAAAAATAATAATTTTTATTCTTTTATTTATAGGATTTATTCAAGGTTATTTATTATTTAAAGTAAAATTTAAACTTAATAATTTAAATATTTTAATTAATAAAATTTATTTTTTAAGAAAAATATGATTTATATATAATTTATCAACATTTAAAATAAATTATTACCCATTATTTTTAAGTAATTTATTAATTAAAAATATAGAAATAGGATGAAATGAATTATCTTTTTTTTTTAATATAAAAATCATTAAAATTATAATTTATGAACAAATTATTATAATTAATAAAATTAAACTCTCATTATTTTTATTTATAATATGAATAAATTTATTAATTTTTATAATATTAATTTAATTTAAATAACTCAAATATTAAAGAGTATAATATTGAAGATATTAAAGTGATAATTATTATCTTTAAATAAATTTATTATTATTATATAAAATATATTATTTATTATATCAATAAATATATATATATATATATATAAATTAAATAAATTATCTATATAATGAAAATATATTGTTTTAAATTAAACTATATATATATATATATATATATATATTATAAAGAAATAAAATAGAATTTCATCTACTAAAATAAAATTAGAAATTTTATTTATTAAAATATATTTCTACCTATATTTAAATATTTAATTGAAATTATTTAAATTTAATTTTATTATTAACATTAATATACCTCTTTTTGGTTTCAATTAAAATTTTATATAAATTAATAAATAAGGAGATTTATTATCTCTAAATTTAAGTCGAAATTAAATATATACATATATAATTTATAATGCTTATTTTTATTATATAATAAAGATAAATTTAATTTAAATATCTTTTGAATGCAAATCAAATATTTTAATAAACTATAATCCTTCTTTATTATTTATTATTAATTTATTCAATTTAATATTCCTTGATTCCATTCAAATAATAAACCAAATAATAATAAATATAAAAACCTAATACTAATTAAAATTATAATAAAATTATTACAAATTTCTATTATATAAATTATAGGAAAAATTAAAGTAATTTCAATATCAAAAATTAAAAAAATTACTGTAATTATAAAAAAATGTAAAGAAAAAGGAATACGAGCAATAAATTTTGCATTAAATCCGCATTCAAAAGAAATAATTTTATCATAATTAACTACTTCTTTTTTAGAAAAAAATAAACACATAAAAAATATTAAAAATATTAAAATATTAATAATTAAAAAAATAATTAATAAATTATAAATTATTTATATTAAATTTTATTTAAACTATTTAATTGGAAATTAATTATACTACTAATTATATTATATAAATAAATATATTTATTTAACTTAATTTATTTTATTAATTTATTCATCAATAAATATTAATATATAAGAATAACCAAACAACATCTACAAAATGTCAATATCATACTGCAGCCTCAAAATTAAAATGATGAAATAATGAAAAATGATTTAATAACCCTCGAAAAAAACAACTAATTAAAAAAATTAATCCAACAATAACATGAAATCCATGAAATCCTGTAGCAACAAAAAAAATTGAACCAAATACTCTTGAATTAATACAAAATAATATATTATAATATTCAAATATTTGTAATGAAATAAAATAAATTCCTAAAATAATTGTAATTAATATACTTTGTAAATATTCATATATATTATTTTCTAAAATTCTATAATGAGCTCATGTTACTGTAAAACCAGATCTTAATAAAATAATTGAATTTAATAAAGGAATATAAAAACAATTTAAAAATACTACATTTTTTGGAGGTCAATTTAATCCTATTTCAATATTAGGAGCTAATCTTCTATGAAAAAATCTTCAAAAAAATCTAATAAAAAATAAAATTTCAGAAATAATAAATATAATTATTCCTCAATATAAACCAGTTTTAACTAATAAAGAATGTCTACCCTCATAAAATCTTTCTCGAATAATATCTCGCCACCATTGATATATATTTAAAATTATAATATATAAAGAAATCCCTAATAAATATAACTCATTAAAATGAAATCAACTTAATAAACCAATTACTAATATAAAATTTATAAAAGCAACTATTAATGGCCAAGGTCTAATATTAACTAAATGAAAAGAATGATTTATTTTATTTATCATTAGTTTAAATTAAATTTACTTTTAATTAATTAATTTACTTCTTTAAAATATAAAATTAATAAAACTGAAAATACATAAGATTGAATAATAGATACTATAAATTCTAATAATAATAATAAAATTTGAATAAAAATTAATAAAATAATTAAATAACCTAAACTTCTCCCTATATTACCTAATAATACTAATAATAAGTGTCCAGCAATTATATTAGCTATTAAACGAATAGATAAAGTAAAAGAACGAATTAAATTACTAATACATTCAATAATTACTATAAAAAACATTAACATAAAAGGGGTCCCAAATGGAATTATATGACTAAATATAAATATTGATTTTATTAATCATCCATAAATTATAAAACTTAATCAAAAAGTAAAAGATAATCTTAAATTTATTACTAAATGTCTTGAACAAGTAAAAATATAAGGAAATAACCCAATAAAATTATTATAAAAAATAAAAATTAATAAAGAAATAAATATAAATGTATAACCTTTATTTATTAATTCTAATAAATTTAAAAATTCTTTATGTAATAAATTTATAATTAAAATATATAAATAACTTATTTGATTAAAAAAAAACCAATAACTTATAGGAAATATAAACCCCCCAAAAAATATACAAATTCAATTCAAAGATAAAAATATTCTAGTTAATGGATCAAAAATAATAAATAAATTAGCTATCATAATAAATAATTATAATTTAATTTAATTTTATTATTAATTAAATTCTTATTATTTTTAACTAAATTAATTAAATTATAATAAACTAAAATATTAATATATAAATACATAATTAATGTATAATAAAATAAAATTAATCAATTTAAAGGTATTATTTGAGGAATATAAAAATATTATTTAATTTAATAATTTAAATTTGACAAATTTATGTTATATATTTAACTAATTTTTAATTTAAATTATTAATAATTCAATAAAAATATTTATTAAATATCATTTTATAATTTAAAAAATTATCTCTTATTTTTAAGATATTTATTGAAAAATTAATTAAAATTTTTAATTCATTTTAAAAATCTTTTTCTATTTACTGATTCAATTACAATTGGTATAAATCTATGATTTATACCACAAATCTCTGAACATTGACCATAATATAACCCAATATAATTAATAAAAAAAAATCTTTGATTTAATCGCCCAGGAAAAGCATCAATTTTTACTCCTAATCTAGGAATAGTTCAAGAATGAATAACATCTATAGAACTAATAATATTACGAATATTTAAATTAACCGGAATAATTAATCGATTATCTACATCTAATAAACGAAATTGATTTTCTATTAAATTATTAATTATAATTATATAAGAATCAAATTCAACATTAATAAAATTTAAATACTCATAAGACCAATATCACTGATGTCCAATAGACTTTAAAGAAATAATAGGAACATAAATCTCATCTAATAAATATAATAATCGTAATGATGGTAAAGCAATAAATAATAAAATAATTACAGGGATTAAAGTTCAAATAAATTCAATTAATTGATCTTCTAATAAAAATCGACTAAGCAAATTATTAAATAACATCAAAATCAAATTATATCTTACAATAATAATAATAATAAATAAAATTATTAATGAATAATCATGAAAAAAAATTAACTGTTCTATTAAAAAAGAAATCGCATTATTTATATAAATATTTATTCATATTGAAATTTTTAATAAAAATATTAAATTTTATAAATAAATCTTAAGTTTATCACATTTTTCTGTCATATTAAAAATTATAATATAATAATAATAATTCATTAAATGAATGCTCAAATAATAAATAATTTGTTAACCATTCAATAGATCTTCTTAAATTAAAAAAAATTAATAATAAATTTTTTATTAATAAAGCTATTCAAATAATAATAATAATATAAATAACACCAATAAATGATATCAGAGACCCAATAGATGAAATTACATTATAACATATATATATATCAGGATAATCTGAATATCGTCGAGGTATCCCTGATAACCCTAAAAAATGTTGAGGGAAAAAAGTTAAATTTACCCCTAAAAATATTAATATAAAATGAATTTTTAATATATATATTTAAAGATAAATTAGTAAATAAAGAAAATCAATAAATAATACCAGCAAAAATTGTAAATACTGCTCCTATTGATAAAACATAATGAAAATGAGCAACTACATAATAAGTATCATGTAATACAATATCAATAGAAGAATTAGCTAAAATAATTCCTGTTAAACCTCCAATAGTAAATAAAAAAATAAACCCTAATCTTCATATAATATTCGGAGTAAATATAATTTGACTACCATAAATAGTAGCTATTCATCTAAAAATTTTAATCCCTGTAGGAATAGCAATAATTATTGTAGCAGAAGTAAAATAAGCTCGTGTATCTACATCTATACCAACAGTAAATATATGATGAGCTCAAACAATAAACCCTAATATTCCAATAGTTAATAAAGCATAAATTATACCTAAAACCCCAAAAGATTCTTTTTTTCCTGCTTCTTGACTAATAATATGAGAAATTATACCAAACCCAGGTAAAATTAAAATATAAACTTCCGGATGCCCAAAAAATCAAAATAAATGTTGATATAAAATAGGATCTCCTCCTCCTAAAGGGTCAAAAAAAGTAGTATTTAAATTTCGATCAGTTAACAATATAGTAATAGCTCCTGCTAATACAGGTAATGATAATAATAATAAAAAAGCTGTAATTCCTACCGATCAAACAAATAAAGAAATTTGATCATAATTAATATTATTTATTTTTATATTAATAATAGTTGAAATAAAATTAATAGCCCCTAAAATAGAAGAAATTCCTGCTAAATGTAAAGAAAAAATTATTATATCAACAGATACCCCATTATGAAATATTCTTAAAGATAATGGAGGGTATAAAGTTCAACCAGTACCTACCCCTAATTCCATAAAAGATCTTAATAATATAAAAAATAAAGAAGGAATTAATAATCAAAATCTTAAATTATTTATACGAGGAAATGCTATATCTGGAGCCCCTAACATTAAAGGAACTAATCAATTACCAAATCCCCCAATTATAATAGGTATAACTATAAAAAAAATTATAATAAAAGCATGAGAAGTAATAATCAAATTAAAAATTTGATCATTATTAATAAAATAATTTGGAATCCTTAATTCTATTCGAATCAATATTCTTATTATTATACCAATTAACCCTGATCAAAATCCAAACAAAAAATATAAAGTTCCAATATTTTTATGATTTGTTGAAAATAATCATTTATTCAGTTAATGTTATTATAATTAATAATATACATACATATATATATATATATATTTATTTATTAATTTAGAAAAATAATTTATAAATTAATAATAATAAATTGTAAATTTATTAATAGATAAATATCAAATTATCTTTTTTCTATAAATTATTTACAATCTTTACAATCTTTATAATCAAAAAATGATATTAAATTGCAAATTTAAAAGTAATATTATACATAATAATTATTTAAAGATTAAATAATATTTTATAATATAAATATATATATATATATATATCATATATATAATAAGATTTACAAACAATTTTATATATATAATCTTGAAAATTACAAGTTTTTTTAACTTAAAACCTTTATAATTTAATAAATTAAATTATAAAGATTAAAAATATAAAAATTAAAAAATATAAATTTATAAAAGAAAATATTTGAATATAATATAAATTTATTATATTCATATATAAATATAACTTAATATTAAATTTATTAATATAAAACAAAATATATAAAATACGTAAATAAAAAAAAATAATAATTAAATTAAATATAATTAAAATAAATCTTAAATTATACATAAATCTCATTAAAAAAAAATTAATTAAAATTAATTTTAATATAAATCCTAATATTGGGGGTAACCCAATTATAGATAACATATTTAAAAAAATATAAAATTTAATATTAAAATTTAATTTTAATAAAAAAAATTGATTGATATTTAAATTATTAAAAATACTAAATATATAAAATAATATAAAAATAATTATAAAATATAATATATAATATATTAATCATAATACTTCATTAATAAATATAGAAGAAATTATTCATATTAAATGATTAATTGAAGAATAAATTATTAATTTTCGTAAAGAAATTTGATTTAAACTTATTACAGATCTAATAAATAAAGAAAATATAATAATAATTAATAAAAAATTTACATTTATATAATAAGATATTATAATTAATGGAGCAATTTTTTGTCATACTAAAACAATAAAACAATTTATTCAATTTAAGCTATTAATAATATGTAAAAGTCAATAATGAAACGGAGGAATTCCTATTTTTAATATTAAAATTAAATTGATTATTAAATAAAAATAATTATTATAATATAAAATAAAATTATTTCAATAATTTATATAATAATATAATAAAATAATAAATAACAAATTAATAGAAGCAAATACTTGAATTAAAAAATATTTTAATGATCTTTCAGAACTATATAAATTTTTCATTATATTTAAAATAGGAATCACTCTTAATAAATTTATTTCTAAATAAAATCAACAAGAAATTCAAGAATTTGAACTAAAAATACAAATAACACTAAAAATTAATATAAAAATAAATAATAAATTATTAATATTTTTCAATATTAAAAAAAAAAAATTAATTTTATATTGAAATATAAAAATCAATAGTTTAATTACTAATTTTTATATTTTATCTAATAAAAATAAATTTTATATTAAATCTTAATCAATCAAAATAAATTTAAATTAATTAATTATATATTAATATTTAGTCAATTTAAATCTTTAATTATTATAATAATGAATAATTTTAAATACTTAATTTATTTAAAACAAATAAATTATATTTAGTGTTATTTAGCACAATAAATTTTGAATTTATTAGATTTTAATATTATAAAAAATATAAATATTTAATATATAAATTAATAATTAATTAAATTAATATAAAAATAAAATAATTAATATTTAATTACTCAATGATTAATTAAATAATTATTACATTAATTACTTATATTTTAACATATATTATAAATATAATTCAATAATTAGTTGGTTAATTATGAATATTTTAAATAATTATTATATAATTTATTTACACTTTACTTATATTTATATTATTATTTAATAATAATAAAAAAAAGATCAACTTTATTATTGAGATATGAATTCAATAGCTTTATTAGCTTATTTTTATAATATTATTATTTAATAATGTAATTAAATTAATAATTAAATTAAATTTTATTATAAAAATAAATATTTAAATTAAATAAATAAATTAAAATAAATTTATTATTAATTTATAATTTAATAAAAATAAATATTTAATTTATATAATTTATTCTATCAAAATAATCCTTTATTCAGGCATTTTATTTTTTTTAATTTAATATAAAAAAAAATTAGATAGATTATAATAATATAATAATTATAATTAATATTTAAATTTATAATAAAATTAAATAATAATTAATATTTAAATAATTAATTATATTTTTTTTTTATTTAAGATTAATAAATAATAATTAATTTAAAAATTATTAATAATTAACAAATAATTACATTATATAATTATTATTTAAATATGTAATATAATAAATAATTATTAATATTTAAATATATAATACTATAAATTTAATAATAATCTATCTAATTTTTTTATTAATTTAAATTAAAATATATTATTAATATATTTATTATTTAAAATTTATATATAAATTTTTACATGAATTTTAATTAAATTTAAATAATTTTAAAATTATTAATAAATTAATATTTAAAATTTAAAAATAAAGAAATTTAAATTAAGTGATATAATAATTAATAATTAAAATTGTGCCAGCAATTGCGGTTAAACAATAATTAAAATATATTTTTTAAATATAAAACAATTAAAAATATTTTTATTTAAAATTAAATATAATTAAAGTAAAATTTTTAATAATATTTAAAATATAATTTATTATTATAATTTTTATAATTTATTAATATAAACTAGGATTAGATACCCTATTATTAATAATATTTTAATAAATATTTAATTATATAATTAATTTTATTTAAAATAATTAATATTTATTTATTAAATTATTAATAGAAATAGCCTTTAAAATTAAATTAATTGGCAGTATTTAAATTTTTAGAGAATTCTGTTTATTAATTGATAATCCACGAATAACTTCACTTAATTTATTATATTTATATATCGTCGTAAATAATTATTTTATATATAATTTAAAATTTTTTTTTTTTTGATTTAAATTAAATTCAGATCAAGATATAATTTATAATTAAGAATAAATAGAATATAATAAAATTATTTATTTTCAAAAAATTGAAATTTTTTTTGATTATAAATTTAAATGTAATATAATTTAATTTAATTATATGATTCATTTTTAAATATGTACATATTGCCCGTCATTTTTATAAAAATAAAACAAGTCGTAACAAAGTAGAAAAATTGGAAAATTTTTCTAGATCAAATTAATATTTTAAATATTTCAATTACATAGAAATTAAAATTGTTAATCAATTTAATTTGATCAATTACTATTTAATATTTTATATACATATAATTAGTAAATAATTAATTAGTTGGATTTGATTAATTATTTACTAATTATATGTGTATAAGTTATATAGAAAAAATTGAATTAAATATTAATTAACATTTACATAAATATAATATTATTGTAATTTAATTTTTAATTTGTGGGTAAAAATTTATATTATTTATAGTTAATTAATTTAAATCATTTTTAAATACATTTTAAATCAGATACTTCTTTTATTTTAAGTCATTAATTAAATTTATTATTAATTTATAATTTTAAATTATTTAAAATTAATATAAATTATTATTATTAATCAATCATATATTATTTAAAATAATTATAAAATTTACATATTTATAAATAAATTATTATAATATTATAAATATAATTTTAATATATTTTTATTTTAAATAGAAATTTAATTTAACAATTATATTAATTATATAAAAAATTAAATTAAATTAAATATTAATTAACATTTACATAAATAAAATTGTATTATTAAAATTTAAGTTTAATTTTTAATTTATAAAAAATTTATATTATTTATAATTAATTAGTAAATTAAATAAAATTTGAATTATTTTTAAATATATTTAAAATTAAATTTAATTTATTTGTATTTTGTGAATCAAAGTTTATTAAAAATAGTAAAAATTAAATTTTATTTTAGAATTTAAATGAGCTAATTAATTAATAATTTAATTATTTTAAAAATTTATTTAATAATTAATTTGAAATTAAAAATTAATTCGAATTTAAATTTAATTAATTAATCAAGAAAAAAATTTAATTTTAATAATAATTAATAAAATTTATTATTAATCTTTATAATTTTAAATTATATATTTATATATATAGGGATAAACTAATATAATAAATTATTATATTAATTATATAATATTTATTTTAATTAAATATAAAATTTATAAATTTATAAAATTAATATTTTAATAAATATTTATTTTAATAAATAATTTATAAGTTAAAATAATTTTAAATTATATTTATAATATTAAATTTTTATTGATTTTTTTTTATATAATAAAATAATTATATAATAATAATAAAATTAGTATATAATATATATATATATATAATTATAAATTCTATAAAAAAAATAATTTTAATATAATTTAAAATAAAATTTAAAAACTAAGCAATTCTTATATTCACCTGTTTAACAAAAACATGGCTTTTTTATTTAATTTAAAGTCAATTCTGCTCACTGAAATCTCTATTTTAAAGAGCTGCAGTAATTTAACTGTACAAAGGTAGCATAATAAATAGTCTTTTAATTAAAGTCTAGAATGAAAGATTTAATGAAATATAAACTATCTAAATTTTATCTAATTAGAAATTAATTTTTAATTTAAAAAAATTAAATAAATATAAAAGACGAGAAGACCCTATAAAGCTTTATAATTTAATTATATTATAAATATATATATATATATATATATATATATATATTAAATTATAATTAATTATTTAATTGGGGTAATTAAAAAATTTAATTAATTTTTTTTATTAATATATAACATTTAAATTTGAATTAAAAATTTAATTTAATATAAAAAGTTACTTTAGGGATAACAGCGTTATTTTTTTTTTAAGTTCTTATTAAAAAAAAAAATTGCGACCTCGATGTTGGATTAAAATATATTTAAATGAAAAAATTTAAATTAATAATCTGTTCGATTAATAATATTTTACATGATCTGAGTTCAAATCGGTTTAAGCCAGATTGGTTTCTATCTTTATATAAATACACAAAATATATTTTTAGTACGAAAGGATTTCTTTATATTAATAAATTAAAATGTTACAAGAATATTATAAATTTTACATTATATTTAAATTATTATCTAATTAAACAAATAATGTTATGAATTTAGATTTCATATTAATATAATAATTCTATATATTTAGAAATAATATTTATTGATATATTAATAATAATAATTAGATCAGTAAAATTAATTTTAGCTATTTTAATTAGAGTTGCTTACATAACTTTACTAGAACGAAAAATATTAGGGTATATTCAATTACGTAAAGGCCCTAATAAATTAAGATATAATGGATTATTACAACCAATAAGAGACGGAGTAAAATTATTTATAAAAGAACAAATTTTTATTATAAAAAGTAATCTAATACCTTTTATAATTGCTCCTATAATTAATTTTTTAATTTCTTTAATTCTTTGAATAATTATTCCTTATTGAATTAATTTTATTAATTTTAACTTAGGAATAATATTTTTTTTATGTTGCCTAACATTATCTATTTACATAACTATAATTATAGGATGAGCTTCAAATTCAAATTATGCTTTATTAGGTAGGATTCGTAGAATAGCTCAAACAATTTCATATGAAATTAGATTTGCATTAATCCTAATAACAATTATTATTATTATTAAAAATTTTAATTTTATAAAATTAGAATTATACCAACAATATATATGATTAATATATATAATATTCCCTATAATAATAATATGATATTCCTCTAGATTAGTAGAAACTAATCGAACTCCTTTTGACTTAACAGAAGGTGAAAGAGAATTAGTTTCTGGATTTAATATTGAATATAGAAGAAGATTATTTGCTTTTATTTTTTTAGCTGAATATTCAAGAATTCTTTTTATAAGAATAATTAATATTATATTATTTATAAACAATAATATTTTATATATAACTTTTTATATTAAAATTATATTAATTGCATCAATTTTTATTTTAATTCGAGGGACTTACCTACGATATCGATACGATCAACTCATATATTTAATTTGAAAGTGTTATTTATTATTTGTCTTAAACTATATAATTTTTTATATAATATTAATTTTTTATTTAAATTGAAATTTTTTTAGTATTTAAAATTAATAGAAATAACTCGAATCTCTTTTATATATTTTCAAAATATATACTTAAAATAGTTAATTAATCCTTTTTTAAATTTTAAATTAAATAATAAATTTTATATATTTATCCCAAAAAATATAAATTAAAGGATTAATTATATAATATATAAAATATAAAATAGTAATAATTTGTCTATATAAAATATAAGGATCTTCTACAGATTTTGATCCTAATCAAGTTAATAAAATTATTAAATTAAAAAAAATTCAAAACATTAATTGATTTAATAAATAAAATTGATTTCTTTTAATCAATTTTTTAAAACAAAAAGGTAAAATTAATAAAATTAAAATTGATATAAATAGACCAATAACCCCTCCAAATTTATTTGGAATACAACGTAAAATAGCATAAGCAAATAAAAAATATCACTCAGGTTGAATATGAATAGGAGTTACTATTGGATTAGCTTTAATAAAATTATCAGAATCCCCTAATAAATAAGAATTTATTATTAATAATATCCCTAATAATAAAACTATAATTAAATACCCTAATAAATCTTTAAATAAAAAATAAGAATAAAAAGGAATTTTATCTAAATTTCTATTAACTCCTAAAGGATTATTAGACCCAGTTTTATGTAAAAAAAATAAATGTAATAAAATTATTATAACTAAAATAAAAGGTATTAAAAAATGAAAAGAAAAAAATCGAACTAAAGTAGAATTATTAATAGCAAACCCCCCTCATAATCAATTTACTAAATCAATTCCAATATAAGGAATTGTAGATAATAAATTAGTAATTACAGTAGCCCCTCAAAAAGATATTTGTCCTCAAGGTAATACATAACCTAAAAAAGCAATTATTATTAATAATAATAAAATTATAATACCAGAAATTCAAGTATTAATTAAATTAAAAGACTCAAAATAAATATTTCGACCAATATGAATATAAATACAAATAAAAAAAAATGAAGCTCCATTAAAATGAATTAATTTTAATAATCAACCATTATTAATATCCCGATGAATATGATTAATAACATAAAATGTTAAATTAACATCTGCAGTATAATGAATAGCCAAAAAAATACCAGTTAAAAATTGAATAATTAAACATAAACCTAATAAAGACCCAAAATTTCAAAAATAAGAAATATTAATAGGAGTAGGTAAATTAATTAAACTTAAATTTAATAATTTAAATTTTATTTTAATTATTTTAAAATTTAAATTCATTAGTTTATAAATTTAAAATTTTAATCGTAAAGAACCTAAATTAATATTAACAATTTTTACAATCATAATTAATATAATAAATAAATAATTTATTAAAATTAATAACAAAATAAAATTATTATTATTATATAACTTAGAAATATTTAAATAAATTCTATCATTATTTCTATTATTAATAAAAAAAATCATTTTATGTAATAAATCAATTCTATTAATGAAATCAAATTGATTTATTAAATTTATAATATTATTTATTAAAATAATAAAAATTAAAAAATTTAATAATAAAAATAAATCATTTAATTTAAATTTAAATAATTCATTAGAAGCTAAAGAAATTACATAAATAAATAAAATTAATAAACCTCCAATAAAAATTAAATATATAATATAAGAAAATCAAAATCTATAATAAATAATTCCTATTAAAAAATTAATATTTAAAATAAAAATAATTATTAATAAACCTAAAGATATAGGATTAATTAAAAATAAAACTAAATTAATTATAATAAATATTATTACATAAAATACTAAATTTATATTAAAATAAATAAATAAATTTATTTTAAATATTAATTTATTTTAAATAAATAATAATTAGATCTTAAATATCTATAAAATTTCATTAAAAATTAAATTCTAATATTCAAACAAAATATAATTTAAATAAAATATTAATTTTGGAAATTAATTATAATATATTTATTATATTTTTTTTGATTACTAAATAGTTTAATTTAAACTTATGATAAAATAAATAAATTTGATTTACAATATCAAAGTTTTTCTTAAACTATTAAATTAATTAAATAATTAAATTACTAATGGTTAATATAAATTATATTATAACTCTAATAATATTTTTAATTATAAATTTAATTTTTACTATATATCGAAAACATTTATTAATTATATTATTAATTTTAGAATATTTAATTATAAGTTTATATATTATTATATTTTTATATTTAAACTTTTTTAATATAGAAATATATTTACTAAATATTTATTTAATTTTTTCAGTATGTGAAAGAACTTTAGGATTAAGAATTTTAATTTTTTTAATTCGAACTCATGGAAATGATCACATAATAATTTTTAATTTATATTAAATATACAATACAAAATTATTAAATGTTAAAATATATTATATATTTAATAATAATAATACCTTTAATTAAATTAAATAACTTACATATACTAAATATAATTTTATTAATTTATATAATTAGATTTATAACATATAATACTAATAATTTAAATTTTAATAATTTATCTTTTAATATTAGATATGATCAAATTTCATTTACTCTTATTTTATTAACTATTTGAATTAGTTTGATTATATTAATATTAATAAAAAATTGATTCTTTTTTATTAATATTATCTTTATAATATTAATTTTAACTTTAACTTTTTCTAGAATAAATTTATTTTTATTTTATTTTTATTTTGAAACGAGTTTAATTCCTATTATAATTATAATTTTAATATGAGGCCCTCAACCTGAACGAATTAATGCTACTATATATATAATATTATACACTTTATTTGCTTCTTTCCCATTATTTATTACTTTATTTTATATTTTTAATATAAAATTAAGATTATCTTACTTATTATTAAAAAATTATGAATTTAATAATTATATTATTTTAATTACTATAATTTTAGCTTTTTTAATAAAAATTCCTATATTTTTTCTTCATCTATGACTCCCTAAAGCTCATGTAGAAGCCCCAGTTTTTGGTTCTATAATTTTAGCTAGAGTAATATTAAAATTAGGTAGATACGGCTTAATCCGAATAATAATTTTTTTAAAAATTAGTATTATAAAATATAGATTTTTAATAATTAGTATTAACTTAATTGGAGGATTATTAATTAGATTAATTTGTTATTTTCAAATTGATATTAAAATATTAATTGCTTATTCTTCTATTGTTCATATAAGAATATTAATTGGATCCTTAATAACTATTAATAATTGAAGAATTTATGGGTCTATTTTAATAATAATTGGACATGGATTATGCTCTTCTGGATTATTTTTTTTAATTAATATTTTATATAAACAAACTAAAACTCGTAATTTAATTTTAAATAAAAGAATAATTAATTTTTTACCTAATTTAAGTCTATGATGGTTTTTATTATTATCTTCAAATATAGCAGCCCCTCCTTCTATGAACTTACTAGCTGAAATCAATTTAATTAACAGATTAATTTTTTTTTCTAAATTTAATTTAATTTTATTAATAATTCTTTCATTTTTAAGGGCAGGATATAATTTAATTTTATTTTTAAACACACAATATAAAACAATAAATATATTCTTTTTTGTAAAAAAAAATAATTTAAAAGATTATTTAATTTTATTTTTACATTGATTCCCTTTAAATTTAATAATTTTAAAAATTAATATTTTTTTTTTATAAATTTAAATATTATTAATAATAAATTAATCAGTATATATATATATATATATATATATATATTATGTATATATATATATATATAATATGTATATTAGTTACCTATTCTATTAAATTATAAATAAATTTTTATTTAAATAGTTTAAAATTTTTCAAACATTGAATTGTGGATTCAAAAATATATAAAATTATTTTAAATTATTAATAAATTTTTTTTAATTAATAATATTTATATATATTTATTTATAATATTAAGTATAATTAGTTGAATTTTTAGTATTATATTTATATATAAAAATTTTATTTTAATTATTGAATGAAATATTATTTTCTCTAATTCAAGTCAATTTATTATAAGAATTTTATTTGATTGAATATCTTTAATATTTATAAGATTTGTTTTAATAATCTCTTCTATAACTATAATCTATAGAAAAAATTATATAAATAAAGAATTAAATAATAAACGATTTATTAACTTAATTGTATTATTTATTTTATCAATAATTTTTCTTATTATTAATTCTAATTTAATTTTTATACTATTAGGATGAGATGGCTTAGGACTAACTTCTTTTATTTTAGTAACTTATTATCAAAATAATAAATCATTAAATGCTAGAATAATAACTGTTATATCAAACCGAATTGGAGATGTTATAATTTTAATATCCATTGCTTTATTAATATTAGATATAAGAAACTGAAATTATTTTATAAATATAAGATTTATAAATAATAGAAATTTATTAATAATATTATTGATTTTAGCTTCAATAACTAAAAGTGCTCAAGTACCATTTAGAGCTTGATTACCAGCTGCAATAGCTGCTCCTACCCCTGTATCAGCTTTAGTTCACTCGTCAACTTTAGTTACTGCAGGAATCTATTTAATAATTCGATTTAATTCTATATTAATAAATTCAAATTTAAATAAAATATTATTAACTATTTCATTAATAACATTAATAACAGCTTCCTTAGCTGCAAATTATGAATATGACATAAAAAAAATTATTGCTTTATCTACTCTAAGACAATTAGGATTAATAATAATAACTTTAAGAATTAGATTTTACAAATTAGCTTTTTTTCATTTAATTATACATGCTTTATTTAAAGCATTATTATTTTATTGTACTGGTAATATTATTCATAATATAAATTCTTATCAAGATATTCGTTATTCAGGTAAAAATATTAAATTATTACCAATAAATACAATATTTATAAATATTGCAATAATAGCTTTATGTGGATTACCTTTTTTAACTGGATTTTATTCAAAAGATTTAATTTTAGAAATTTTTTCAATAAATAAAATTAATTTTTTAATTTATATATTAATTTATTTTCTCATCAGGATTAACTATAAGATATTCAATTCGATTCATTTATTTTAATTTAATCAATAAATTAATTTTTAAAAATTTAATCAATTTTTATGATGAAGACTTAAATTTAAAAAAAAGAATAATAACTATAAGAATTTTAAGAATTATTATAGGATCATTATCAAATTGAATAATAAATTTAATTCCTTTATTTATTTTTTTAAATTTTTATAAAAAAATAATAATTTTTATTCTTTTATTTATAGGATTTATTCAAGGTTATTTATTATTTAAAGTAAAATTTAAACTTAATAATTTAAATATTTTAATTAATAAAATTTATTTTTTAAGAAAAATATGATTTATATATAATTTATCAACATTTAAAATAAATTATTACCCATTATTTTTAAGTAATTTATTAATTAAAAATATAGAAATAGGATGAAATGAATTATCTTTTTTTTTTAATATAAAAATCATTAAAATTATAATTTATGAACAAATTATTATAATTAATAAAATTAAACTCTCATTATTTTTATTTATAATATGAATAAATTTATTAATTTTTATAATATTAATTTAATTTAAATAACTCAAATATTAAAGAGTATAATATTGAAGATATTAAAGTGATAATTATTATCTTTAAATAAATTTATTATTATTATATAAAATATATTATTTATTATATCAATAAATATATATATATATATATATAAATTAAATAAATTATCTATATAATGAAAATATATTGTTTTAAATTAAACTATATATATATATATATATATATATATTATAAAGAAATAAAATAGAATTTCATCTACTAAAATAAAATTAGAAATTTTATTTATTAAAATATATTTCTACCTATATTTAAATATTTAATTGAAATTATTTAAATTTAATTTTATTATTAACATTAATATACCTCTTTTTGGTTTCAATTAAAATTTTATATAAATTAATAAATAAGGAGATTTATTATCTCTAAATTTAAGTCGAAATTAAATATATACATATATAATTTATAATGCTTATTTTTATTATATAATAAAGATAAATTTAATTTAAATATCTTTTGAATGCAAATCAAATATTTTAATAAACTATAATCCTTCTTTATTATTTATTATTAATTTATTCAATTTAATATTCCTTGATTCCATTCAAATAATAAACCAAATAATAATAAATATAAAAACCTAATACTAATTAAAATTATAATAAAATTATTACAAATTTCTATTATATAAATTATAGGAAAAATTAAAGTAATTTCAATATCAAAAATTAAAAAAATTACTGTAATTATAAAAAAATGTAAAGAAAAAGGAATACGAGCAATAAATTTTGCATTAAATCCGCATTCAAAAGAAATAATTTTATCATAATTAACTACTTCTTTTTTAGAAAAAAATAAACACATAAAAAATATTAAAAATATTAAAATATTAATAATTAAAAAAATAATTAATAAATTATAAATTATTTATATTAAATTTTATTTAAACTATTTAATTGGAAATTAATTATACTACTAATTATATTATATAAATAAATATATTTATTTAACTTAATTTATTTTATTAATTTATTCATCAATAAATATTAATATATAAGAATAACCAAACAACATCTACAAAATGTCAATATCATACTGCAGCCTCAAAATTAAAATGATGAAATAATGAAAAATGATTTAATAACCCTCGAAAAAAACAACTAATTAAAAAAATTAATCCAACAATAACATGAAATCCATGAAATCCTGTAGCAACAAAAAAAATTGAACCAAATACTCTTGAATTAATACAAAATAATATATTATAATATTCAAATATTTGTAATGAAATAAAATAAATTCCTAAAATAATTGTAATTAATATACTTTGTAAATATTCATATATATTATTTTCTAAAATTCTATAATGAGCTCATGTTACTGTAAAACCAGATCTTAATAAAATAATTGAATTTAATAAAGGAATATAAAAACAATTTAAAAATACTACATTTTTTGGAGGTCAATTTAATCCTATTTCAATATTAGGAGCTAATCTTCTATGAAAAAATCTTCAAAAAAATCTAATAAAAAATAAAATTTCAGAAATAATAAATATAATTATTCCTCAATATAAACCAGTTTTAACTAATAAAGAATGTCTACCCTCATAAAATCTTTCTCGAATAATATCTCGCCACCATTGATATATATTTAAAATTATAATATATAAAGAAATCCCTAATAAATATAACTCATTAAAATGAAATCAACTTAATAAACCAATTACTAATATAAAATTTATAAAAGCAACTATTAATGGCCAAGGTCTAATATTAACTAAATGAAAAGAATGATTTATTTTATTTATCATTAGTTTAAATTAAATTTACTTTTAATTAATTAATTTACTTCTTTAAAATATAAAATTAATAAAACTGAAAATACATAAGATTGAATAATAGATACTATAAATTCTAATAATAATAATAAAATTTGAATAAAAATTAATAAAATAATTAAATAACCTAAACTTCTCCCTATATTACCTAATAATACTAATAATAAGTGTCCAGCAATTATATTAGCTATTAAACGAATAGATAAAGTAAAAGAACGAATTAAATTACTAATACATTCAATAATTACTATAAAAAACATTAACATAAAAGGGGTAGGGGTCCCAAATGGAATTATATGACTAAATATAAATATTGATTTTATTAATCATCCATAAATTATAAAAACTTAATCAAAAAGTAAAAGATAATCTTAAATTTATTACTAAATGTCTTGAACAAGTAAAAATATAAGGAAATAACCCAATAAAATTATTATAAAAAATAAAAATTAATAAAGAAATAAATATAAATGTATAACCTTTATTTATTAATTCTAATAAATTTAAAAATTCTTTATGTAATAAATTTATAATTAAAATATATAAATAACTTATTTGATTAAAAAAAAACCAATAACTTATAGGAAATATAAACCCCCCAAAAAATATACAAATTCAATTCAAAGATAAAAATATTCTAGTTAATGGATCAAAAATAATAAATAAATTAGCTATCATAATAAATAATTATAATTTAATTTAATTTTTATTATTAATTAAATTCTTATTATTTTTAACTAAATTAATTAAATTATAATAAACTAAAAATATTAATATATAAATACATAATTAATGTATAATAAAATAAAATTAATCAATTTAAAGGTATTATTTGAGGAATATAAAAATATTATTTAATTTAATAATTTAAATTTGACAAATTTATGTTATATATTTAACTAATTTTTAATTTAAATTATTAATAATTCAATAAAAATATTTATTAAATATCATTTTATAATTTAAAAAATTATCTCTTATTTTAAGATATTTATTGAAAAATTAATTAAAATTTTTAATTCATTTTAAAAATCTTTTTCTATTTACTGATTCAATTACAATTGGTATAAATCTATGATTTATACCACAAATCTCTGAACATTGACCATAATATAACCCCAATATAATTAATAAAAAAAAATCTTTGATTTAATCGCCCAGGAAAAGCATCAATTTTTACTCCTAATCTAGGAATAGTTCAAGAATGAATAACATCTATAGAACTAATAATATTACGAATATTTAAATTAACCGGAATAATTAATCGATTATCTACATCTAATAAACGAAATTGATTTTCTATTAAATTATTAATTATAATTATATAAGAATCAAATTCAACA
The DNA here is from genome assembly GCA_020383195.1 of Neomicropteryx cornuta. Classification (NCBI taxonomy): domain Eukaryota; kingdom Metazoa; phylum Arthropoda; class Insecta; order Lepidoptera; family Micropterigidae; genus Neomicropteryx; species Neomicropteryx cornuta. The sequence goes on along the minus strand of JAHKQU010000065.1, from coordinate 3,873 downwards.
TTAATAAAATTTAAATACTCATAAGACCAATATCACTGATGTCCAATAGACTTTAAAGAAATAATAGGAACATAAATCTCATCTAATAAATATAATAATCGTAATGATGGTAAAGCAATAAATAATAAAATAATTACAGGGATTAAAGTTCAAATAAATTCAATTAATTGATCTTCTAATAAAAAATCGACTAAGCAAATTATTAAATAACATCAAAATCAAATTATATCTTACAATAATAATAATAATAAATAAAATTATTAATGAATAATCATGAAAAAAAATTAACTGTTCTATTAAAAAAGAAATCGCATTATTTATATAAATACTTTATTCATATTGAAATTTTTAATAAAAATATTAAATTTTATAAATAAATCTTAAGTTTATCACATTTTTCTGTCATATTAAAAATTATAATATAATAATAATAATTCATTAAATGAATGCTCAAATAATAAATAATTTGTTAACCATTCAATAGATCTTCTTAAATTAAAAAAAATTAATAATAAATTTTTTATTAATAAAGCTATTCAAATAATAATAATAATATAAATAACACCAATAAATGATATCAGAGACCCAATAGATGAAATTACATTATAACATATATATATATCAGGATAATCTGAATATCGTCGAGGTATCCCTGATAACCCCTAAAAAATGTTGAGGGAAAAAAGTTAAATTTACCCCTAAAAATATTAATATAAAATGAATTTTTAATATATATATATTTAAAGATAAATTAGTAAATAAAGAAAATCAATAAATAATACCAGCAAAAATTGTAAATACTGCTCCTATTGATAAAACATAATGAAAATGAGCAACTACATAATAAGTATCATGTAATACAATATCAATAGAAGAATTAGCTAAAATAATTCCTGTTAAACCTCCAATAGTAAATAAAAAAATAAACCCTAATCTTCATATAATATTCGGAGTAAATATAATTTGACTACCATAAATAGTAGCTATTCATCTAAAAATTTTAATCCCTGTAGGAATAGCAATAATTATTGTAGCAGAAGTAAAATAAGCTCGTGTATCTACATCTATACCAACAGTAAATATATGATGAGCTCAAACAATAAACCCTAATATTCCAATAGTTAATAAAGCATAAATTATACCTAAAACCCCAAAAGATTCTTTTTTTCCTGCTTCTTGACTAATAATATGAGAAATTATACCAAACCCAGGTAAAATTAAAATATAAACTTCCGGATGCCCAAAAAATCAAAATAAATGTTGATATAAAATAGGATCTCCTCCTCCTAAAGGGTCAAAAAAAGTAGTATTTAAATTTCGATCAGTTAACAATATAGTAATAGCTCCTGCTAATACAGGTAATGATAATAATAATAAAAAAGCTGTAATTCCTACCGATCAACAAATAAAGAAATTTGATCATAATTAATATTATTTATTTTTATATTAATAATAGTTGAAATAAAATTAATAGCCCCTAAAATAGAAGAAATTCCTGCTAAATGTAAAGAAAAAATTATTATATCAACAGATACCCCATTATGAAATATTCTTAAAGATAATGGAGGGTATAAAGTTCAACCAGTACCTACCCCTAATTCCATAAAAGATCTTAATAATATAAAAAATAAAGAAGGAATTAATAATCAAAATCTTAAATTATTTATACGAGGAAATGCTATATCTGGAGCCCCTAACATTAAAGGAACTAATCAATTACCAAATCCCCCAATTATAATAGGTATAACTATAAAAAAAATTATAATAAAAGCATGAGAAGTAATAATCAAATTAAAAATTTGATCATTATTAATAAAATAATTTGGAATCCTTAATTCTATTCGAATCAATATTCTTATTATTATACCAATTAACCCTGATCAAAATCCAAACAAAAAATATAAAGTTCCAATATTTTTATGATTTGTTGAAAATAATCATTTATTCAGTTAATGTTATTATAATTAATAATATACATACATATATATATATATATATTTATTTATTAATTTAGAAAAATAATTTATAAATTAATAATAATAAATTGTAAATTTATTAATAGATAAATATCAAATTATCTTTTTTCTATAAATTATTTACAATCTTTACAATCTTTATAATCAAAAAATGATATTAAATTGCAAATTTAAAAGTAATATTATACATAATAATTATTTAAAGATTTAAATAATATTTTATAATATAAATATATATATATATATATATCATATATATAATAAGATTTACAAACAATTTTATATATATAATCTTGAAAATTACAAGTTTTTTTAACTTAAAACCTTTATAATTTAATAAATTAAATTATAAAGATTAAAAATATAAAATTAAAAAATATAAATTTATAAAAGAAAATATTTGAATATAATATAAATTTATTATATTCATATATAAATATAACTTAATATTAAATTTATTAATATAAAACAAAATATATAAAATACGTAAATAAAAAAAAATAATAATTAAATTAAATATAATTAAAATAAATCTTAAATTATACATAAATCTCATTAAAAAAAAAATTAATTAAAATTAATTTTAATATAAATCCTAATATTGGGGGTAACCCAATTATAGATAACATATTTAAAAAAATATAAAATTTAATATTAAAATTTAATTTTAATAAAAAAAATTGATTGATATTTAAATTATTAAAAATACTAAATATATAAAATAATATAAAAATAATTATAAAAATATAATATATAATATATTAATCATAATACTTCATTAATAAATATAGAAGAAATTATTCATATTAAATGATTAATTGAAGAATAAATTATTAATTTTCGTAAAGAAATTTGATTTAAACTTATTACAGATCTAATAAATAAAGAAAATATAATAATAATTAATAAAAAATTTACATTTATATAATAAGATATTATAATTAATGGAGCAATTTTTTGTCATACTAAAACAATAAAACAATTTATTCAATTTAAGCTATTAATAATATGTAAAAGTCAATAATGAAACGGAGGAATTCCTATTTTTAATATTAAAATTAAATTGATTATTAAATAAAAATAATTATTATAATATAAAATAAAATTATTTCAATAATTTATATAATAATATAATAAAATAATAAATAACAAATTAATAGAAGCAAATACTTGAATTAAAAAATATTTTAATGATCTTTCAGAACTATATAAATTTTTCATTATATTTAAAATAGGAATCACTCTTAATAAATTTATTTCTAAATAAAATCAACAAGAAATTCAAGAATTTGAACTAAAAATACAAAATAACACTAAAAATTAATATAAAAATAAATAATAAATTATTAATATTTTTCAATATTAAAAAAAAAAAAATTAATTTTATATTGAAATATAAAAATCAATAGTTTAATTACTAATTTTTATATTTTATCTAATAAAAATAAATTTTATATTAAATCTTAATCAATCAAAATAAATTTAAATTAATTAATTATATATTAATATTTAGTCAATTTAAATCTTTAATTATTATAATAATGAATAATTTTAAATACTTAATTTATTTAAAACAAATAAATTATATTTAGTGTTATTTAGCACAATAAATTTTGAATTTATTAGATTTTAATATTATAAAAAATATAAATATTTAATATATAAATTAATAATTAATTAAATTAATATAAAAATAAAATAATTAATATTTAATTACTCAATGATTAATTAAATAATTATTACATTAATTACTTATATTTTAACATATATTATAAATATAATTCAATAATTAGTTGGTTAATTATGAATATTTTAAATAATTATTATATAATTTATTTACACTTTACTTATATTTATATTATTATTTAATAATAATAAAAAAAAAAAGATCAACTTT
>JAHKQU010000064.1:0-42169 GCA_020383195.1 Neomicropteryx cornuta | reverse complement strand
AAAGGAAAGAAAAGATATTAAAATAAATCGATATGTTATTATTTATACTTTTATTATAACTGTTTCATTTTTTATCTGAATATTTTGAATTTAAGGGAGAAAACATTCTATAAATGGGTTCGTTTTGCCCTTAATTGGTTCTACGACGTGGGATGTCTAGCAAATCGTTTGTTCTTGTCGCACGCGAAAGTACCCTGAGACCCATCAGCTCAAGCTGAGAGCTGCACTTAACTGCACCTGACATTATTTTCATCAGCTCTAGACCTTCTTTCAACTTCTTCGGATCTATTTGCAAAGTGCATGGAGGGCTTACGATCCATGTGTTTAAGGAATTTGTGTTGGACCGCTTCAATTTTAGGTACATGTGTCGCGTACTTAGGATTCCAAATTTGGGAGCCATATTCCAGGACCCTACGCACATAAGAAAAGAACCAGGTCTTTAGAGCGATACCCGATTTAAACCCTAAAAGTTTGATCGCCTTTGCAGTAACATACTCGACATGTTTATCGTACAGCATCTTACTATCCAACACAATTCCAAGATCCTCAATACAATCGGTTGAAGATATCTGCGAATTACTGAGCCTAAAAGTAAACTCGACTTTATTAAGGTTTCTCGTGAAGCAAATATGAGTACATTTGCCCGCATTCAAAAAGAGACGGTTTTCAAGGCAATAATCAGAAAATCTATTTAGATCTTCCTGTAATTTATTAGAGTCTGTGAGATTCTTAATTTTAGTGAATATTTTCAAATCATCAGCATAACCTAACACTAGTGCAAAATGAAAGCATGAGAAAATGTCATTGTTGTAGAAGAGGATCAACAGCGGCCCAAGTAGGCTGCCTTGTGGAACACCTGAGGTTATGACAAGCCAATCCGACCGAAGACCACCAATTGTTAAACGCTGACTCCTGTTACTAATATATGAAGAAAACCATCTAAGTAGATCACCATGAATGCCGATCTTCACTAATTTATTTAACAGGATTCTATGATCAACTTTATCGAAAGCTTTACTGAAGTCGGTATAGATAGCATCGACTTGACATTTTTGGTCCATGGAGGTAGGAATGTAGTTGGCGAATAAAGCTAAATTGCTGACAGTGGAGCGCCCTGTAAAGAAGCCATGCTGAGCGTTCGAAATGTTATGTTTTCTTACCTCAAACACTTGGAAATGGACTATTTTTTCAAATAACTTAGCGATTGTATTTATTTTAGAAATAGGTCGATAGTTGTCACTGCGTTACGGGACCCAGATTTATATACTGGAGTAACATATGCCTTCTTCCATTCCAGGACTAACCTTCCTTAAGTGTGGTAAGGCTTAAATAATGTGCACTACAGTTTCTGACAAATGTCGCTGGGATTCCATCTAGACCTGCCCTTTTATTCAAGTCCAATTGTTTGATTTCAGCTGAGATGCTTTCAATATCGACAGTCACCGAGTGCATATCTGCTGGACCTATCCCGGTTTTTCCTTGACAGGTAATTTGAGAGGGAAAACCATGAGTTTTAGAATTAGATTTTACAAAAGACCACAAACATTTAGAGTTATGCGTAATTTTAATTCCTAATTTCCCTAAGCTATCATAAAATATAAGGAATTTAAGTTCAATTTTTATTTTAAATATGGAGTTGTGAGCCATTTAAGTACCTATTTAATTATGTTTATGGCGCTTGTATAATGGCACAGAAATAAATAAATTTAAAATGAAGAATATTATGAAATAATAAATTTGAGCCTAAAAATAATATAAATTTGAAATGATGTTTAATAAAATAACATTTATATAAAAAAAAAACTTCCAAAAGTACTCAACAGATGGCCTTAGGTTGATATTTTTTTAAAGATTGTCTTCGCAGTAGACGAGCTTTGCGACAGATGGCGCTGAACTATAAGAATATTACAATTTAAATAAATTAAAGAGAAATAAAATAATGTTAATAGAAGCGACGACTGTTTTCACCAAACTAAAATTTTAGAGAAATGTGAATGAAAATACATAATAATTATTATATATACTTAAAACGATTATTCTTTCAAAGAATTAATAACATTTAATATATTTACTTAAACAGTTATTTACTAATATAATACGCAATGCTTTACTTTTCTTAAATTTTATTTATTTAATTAAAATATATTATTCCTCTTAATACAGTAACGCTTTTTCTAAAACAAATCCAATTTCTTGAGGAATTTTTTTCTTTTTTTTTTAATGCTAATGCTAGTTTAATAAAAGTAAAGGAGAAATAGTGACTTGACCTGTTCGAATTGCAAGTGTTTCTAAACGTACGGTGTATGTATTTGAAGAATAAACTTTTTTGTTTCGAATGCCTTGGCGTTATTTATAGTAATTATAAAACAAATGTTTTATTAGAACACATGCACCTTGTACAACAATCAATTAAAAGATTACAATGTAGCGAATGTAATAGGATGTTTACAAGGCAACACAGTTTAATAAGACATTTAAACAGCGATCATTTAAAAATTAAAAAGTTTAAATGCAGCGAGTGCGATTATATGAGTTCGACTAATGGAAATTTAAAGGAACATATTGACGCCGTTCATCGGAAAATAAGAAAGTTTAAATGCAGCGAATGCGATTATACGAGTTCAACTAATCAAGTTTTACGGATACACATTGATGCTATTCTCGAAAAATAAAAAAGTTTAAATGCAGCGATTGCGATCATATGACTTTCACCAAAGGAGCTATAACGAAGCATATTAAAAGAATCCATTAAAAAATGCAGCTAGTATGCCTATATGAGGACAATTAAATACAATTAAAGATAACTACATATTGATTGCGTCCACCGAAAAATAAGAACGTTTAAAGCCTAGTTGGACTTTCGTCTAGTTATGAGGTCTACTGCCTTCTATAGGTACCTATATTATATACAATGTCATGATCTATTTATTATTGTCAAATAAATAAGATTATTGAAGAGTATGCTCCTCTTGGCTAAGTTTACCTATTTATCAAAATTTGTTATAAAATTTGGTCAATATTTCTGTCAATAAATAAATAGTGTGAAGCCTACCTTATATTAATCTCGTTCATTTTTTTTGTACAATTTCCGACTTCGACATGTTTGATCTGAGGTGGTCGACAAATAAAACCCACCCTATATTGAATTCCTTTGTATTTCCAATATTTACCAAACTAATCGTCACGTTGTATTACTTTTTTTTAAATAAAAAGTAAATTTTTACCTAAAATTGACAAATTCTCCGCGTGAACACATCCGTCACAATGGGAGTATTGCTAGTCAAAAAATGAGCGAAAATCCATAAAAATCATAAAAGCGTCTTTTAATAGCGCGGGATCAATCACAGCGGGTAGTAAAGGCAACGCGAAAAGCACATTTCAGCTGATTTATGGTGTTTTTATTTTTCCGCCTCGGCCGCGGACATTTATACCGATTTTATGCGACACTTGAGAATACAAACAAAGAAGAGTGCGCTAATGCGAGCGAGGGCCCTCCGGAGAATATTGCGGGGCGCGGAGGTGTACTATTTGGTATGGATGCGGCGATGTGAGGTGCACGTCCCCTCCCAATCCGCAGCAGAGTTCCTCCTTGTTTCACGTCGCGTCAAATCGCAACACCAGATCCAATACATCCATGATCTCAATATAGGTATTGATAGGTGGAACGTCCCCTCGATCCTCAATTCACTAATGTGCATTTTTGACCATATTGCGTTTGGAACATTCTCTAGATAACTTCTATCGTTTATTTTATAAGCCAGTCGTTTATTTATGGACAATTATAATCAATACTTGCAGAAAATATAACCGTTTAAAGGCATTAATGTTTAGTTTTATTTCGAAATACCTTGTGCCAAGTACTTAGTTTATTTTGACTCTTTTTTTTAGGTTCCGAATTTCCAAGGCCAATCATGCTAATAAATTTTTAATTTTATTATTCTACAATTATACCTACCCCTGGTCTTGATTCCAGGACTTTACGGGCTTTAAGGTACAATCCAGAATATCTTTAATTTTATTATAAATTCGCGGCGCTAAGAATTAGGTTAGTATTATTGAACAAGCGGTGCGGCCGCTTACTAACGTGCTAGCGCAGTAAATGAGCGTAACTAATTCGACCGGCCATTTTACCGTCAACTGTTAAAAGGGAAACAATTTTCCAGAATTAGCGACGAAGATGGGCAAAGTTTCAGCTACGGAGACACAGCTTCCCGGAATACGAGACGAAAGGACCCTCCGGCCGAAGACGGGTTCATCTTAAGGCGACGAACTTTTCTCATCACGGCAATAAAGCGGAAATAAGGCGAATCGCCCCCTTAATACGGACGGAGGGGAAAGTAAAAATTTGAATAGAACAGTCTGAGCGATTTAGCTCGACTGCAAGGGTTGATTTTCCGGCTAACCAGGTATAGTTTTATATCTAAAATATCTTTGTGTAGGTGAACTCCTGGATTGAAAATCAGCTGATCCTGACTTGCACAAGCTGAGCCCGGCCCATTCGGGACAGGGGCGGATCAGGAAAAAATCTCGGGGACGGAAAAATGTCAAAGACACACAAACCGATTTGTGAAAAATTCATCTATTTTTACAATAAAATGTAGATACCTCTACTGTATTTAGTAGTGGCATAAACGCCTGCTTTCAAACCGGAGGTAACCTCCAGCCTAATTTTCAAACATTAAATATGAATTTCGATTGAAACGTTAGTCCGGTGAATTATTTTTGAAGATAAACTTCTTTGCGCCCGTTGTACTCGTTGGGATGGGATGTTGGTCGAGAAACCGCGTCACGCGTTAGGAGTAAAATCCGTAGAGTGCCTTTTTATACGTTCTCTACCAAAGGTACCCCAGGAGTCTCGGTGGGTCAGTGGTTAACGCACTCGACTCCCACGCTAGAGGCCCTGGTTCGGTCCCCGACTGGGATACGAAAGTATACGAATATTCGAACTTAATAATAGGTGTATAGTATAATAATGAAGTGGCTTATAATAATATATTGAATAATATCCTGTGGGTTTGTGCGAACGACCAAAGAAGTTTAACTTCCGACGCAGATCCATTTTTTTTTATTTTGGTATTATTTAAAATTAGGTTTTGTGTTTCTGGCAGTTTTTCGCTTGGACAATTACAATAATTATGTAAAAATAAATAAATTTGTAATAACAAATAAAGTTGTGTCCTCTCTGAAGGAACTTGTCGACCACACATTCACGATTACAATACGAACATTTAATTTAGTATTGGAAATATTTTCAGTTCAACTCTTTCAGGAAAGAATGTCGATTTCATAAATGTGAATTGGTTTTGACAGTAAAAACGCCCCATCGCCATTCCCGCCCAACGCGATCGATTTTATATTAACCGCCCTGCGCCGACTGTGTTTTCAGATGTTAATCCCGCCCAATGGATATTTCAGCATAAAATTGAATGATTTCGGCGGGTAGAGCATTTAAAAGAGCTATTTGCGAGTAGCAGAAGGGTAGAATTGAGAGGAACGCACTTTCGCGTATAGCGCGCGCAAAACGACAGATTTGCGATTTCGAACGTGATTCTTTGATACGACATATCAAAATTCATCGTGGTTTCTGAGAAAAAAAATGTAAACTTCACGCGGTATCAATAAACCGTTTTTGTCAAGGAGTCAGTCAAGACTGCGGATATCGCGGGGGGTTTTATAAAAAGTATTATTTTAGTATAACTTTCTTGGTATATAAGTTATCGAATTTATTTAAATGTTATATAATTCCTTAGATCTGGGCCTAAAACTTATCATTGTAAAATTGATAGCACCAACTATTGGTCTTAGGGGTGGGAAAAATTGGTTTTTCAAAATTCAAAAAAATCATACCAGGATCAAATCAGTCAAAAATGTTAATTGTTGGCCTATAATTTCCCTACAACTTTTGTTTGGTACAATTTTTGATATGAGCAACCCTTACGACACAGTTTAAAGAGAGATTGAGCGGGGCGGGTTGAGGCGCAGTGTTCGACACAAGTTCGTACAATTGGAATTCGCCTATCTCCTACTTTGATCCCGTGAAATCTACCTCCTAATTTTATTTGCCAAAACCGTTTAAGCGTAATAGCAGAATCACACATTACTCATAATTAATGTTGGCATAGTTCAATTAATTAAAAATAATATTTGATTCGCTTTCCAATTGACTAGTACTATAATACGAATTGAATAACTGGCAGTTTGGACAATAAAAGGTTAAAAAATAAAAGTTAACCTTAATGTGGCCTAATTTATTATGTGTGATTTGAAGCCATGATGAAAAATGGAGGTAGTAAGATCCTCCACTTGAGAGGGTAGAGGATGTCGGTTAAAACTTTTTTAACTTTCTGAAGTATGAAACATTTTCAAAATTTATGTATTTAATATGAAATAACGGAAGGGTGAGGGTTATGTAACTTTTAATACGACATCCGGTGCGACATGAGCATGCTCACCAGTCATCAGGGTGCCCCAAGAGCATTCCCGCAGACTTCAGGGGGTGTTTATGTTCCCTACTAAGAGTAAGAAATTATATAAGAAAATGCCAAAAATGTTTACACTAAAAATTTATTATATTTCGACAAAATTTGTGTAAATCGATCTTATCAATCGATAAATCAATATAATCTGTCGACCAATAGCATTCCTTTTACAACCCCAGAGATGGGGTAAGGAGTTACCCTCGATTTTGACTGACCGCGGCCTAGTGACCCAGTGACATAGTTATACGAGGGAGGAGCCATTGAAAAGTAGCTGTTTTACACGATTTAGAATAGAAACTTTAATTTTATTAATTATATAGCTATTATTAATTTTGATATAGTTTCTTAACAAATATTATTAGAAATCGAAGGCCCAATTCACTGTTTTTTTTTTAACGGGAATGGTCTTGGGACACCTTTATAAACCGTGCCTCAGCGAGGGTAGGCAGAGTTCCTTAACATCTTTGCAGTGCCAGTACCAGAAAGCGCTGATCTTCAACTTTCGAGTCGCACATGCAACCTAGTTATGTAATCACATTTAAAGTTTTTTCGGTGACCTTCGTTGCAAAATTGGTCTCCACTAAAATCCCTTTTATTTTAACGGGATAATATATAGCCTATGCCCGCGCTGAAAGTCCATTCTAAATATTGGTGAAAGAATTTTTGATATCGGATGAGTAGTTTCGGTGATAACCTAACCTAACCTATGTAGCATGTCGGTGACGCGGTGACGCGACACATTTTCCAATTATTTCCATTTCCAATTATTCCAATTATTTCCAATTCCAATTATTTTTATCCATACATAAATTCGGCCGCGTGTTGTGTCGCGGGACAAGCTAGTGTCCGGTCCCGCAGGCACCGTCGCGCCGCGCCGAAGGAGAAACGACGAGAAATAATTCCCCTCGCAGCTTGTTAGCGAGCGTGCCGTCTCGCTCGTCCGCAGCTCTGCGTCTCGCTCTGCCTTTTCTAGGCTTTTAATGGATTTAGCGAGGACATCGCAGACGGGTCTTTGTTATTTTGGATTTATTGGCCTGGCAAATAAGATAAAGGGATATTTTGAATTATAAAATTTACTGGTAAATAAATCGATCCACTTATACTTAGTGCACCTATACTTAGTGCACATTTTGCAACCTGATTATCTACATTGGTAACTACTTAAGTATAACAGCCTATGCATAATTAAATTATTAAACTATATAACAATAGAAATCGGTTATAACGACTTCGAAAATGCGGTTGTTATAACCGATAATCGTTACCGAACGGAGTGAAGCTTTTATCTACTGATTAAAAAGCGCTCGCATGACACATCTGTGTCTGACTGTTTTAATTTATCTTTATTAGGGAAATCAAACAGATACACGAGAAAAACTAGATACAGGCAATACACATACAATCATTAAAAAAAAAATTAAAAACAATGGTACCAACTTGGTACAACAACAGTATAAAATAAAACCAATTAAATATTTCCACCGAGTGAGTATACAATTAGTGCTTAACCTAAGAAATACAAGGTGAAGAGTTGAGGAGAATGGGAGAGGGGGAGAAGTCTTTTGAACGCCACTAAATTAACATTAAATACATCAAAACCTGGGTATTTTGAATTTAAGGTTGAACACGTTCTATGAATGGGTTCATTTTGCCCATAATTGGTTCTACGACGTGGGATGTTTAACAAAACGTTTGATCTTGTCACTTAATTTATTTTTAGGAAACAACAGCTGACATAGAAGTAAAATTACAATAAAAAAAAAACAATTAAAATATAAAGCCATTGAGAGAGTTTGGATTTTTTAAGTAGACTTTGGATTAATTTAGTTTCAAATTACAATTCTGTAGGTAAAACATAAAAATTAGCATGTAATTCCCATTAATTGCATCTGGTTTTCTTAAAAGGCCACATTAATTTAGTTTTTATTATTTTTTATTACCCTATAAACATTTCATAAGTACATGTCTCATATTCTGATGATCTCAAAATAATTACCACCATTTCTACTCGGGTTGCGTATGCATGTCACCGACCTTTAAAATCAGCAAGCGTTCTTACCCATAGAGGTTTTAAATTTGAAAAAACATCTGTTTTGGTTTTTCGTTCCTGTCCAAACTAATGTAATTAATCATTGAGTTAGGTTATAATATTTAGTGGTGTGAATATTTACGACCCCTGGTAGAGCAGAGCAGCGCCAGTCTACCTCCCTCATCGCCAACTCCCTTCATCCCCCTTCATCGCCAACCTTCATCGCCAACTCCCTTCCCCGAAACCGCTGCAGTTCGAATGCACTCGAACGACTTCGATATGACTCTTTAAATTTCCATTAGTCGAACTCATATAATCGCACTCGCTGCATTTAAACTTTCTTATTTTCCGATGAACGGCGTCAATATGTCTTATTAAATGTGTTCTAGTTGAACTCATATAATCGCACTCGCTGCATTTAAACTTTTTTAGGGGAATAGTACCATAGTGAATATATTTGTAACATCGTTATGTACGCACGTGTGCTTCTAGTAGCAAAATCCTAATGTGAAATCATTCTTTTTCTAAAATTCAAACAATAAACCGCGCGCGAAAAAAAATAATATGGAATATCCCATAGAGAAAAATATTTTTAAACATTTTTTTTATTATTAAGTATGAGTTTTATGATTCCGGCTCCATAAACCTAGCATTTTTTACGTAGATTCGATTAAAACTTTAAAATTCTAAAATCGGTGGTTAAATCATTGAGATCTGACATCACAAACATTCCGCTATTGGGAGCTGCGCTTCGCTCCACTCCAATTAAAGAAAAAAGAGAAAATGCTGAAACCATGAAACTGTGATCGTGGGATAAAATCCCACTAATAAAGTACCTAATCAGAACAGTGGACATATACTTTGGTTTGTCTTCTAAGCAAGTAAAAAGTTTTACAGTTGATATGTATGATATGATAGAGTATGTAGAGAAAAGACCTGTATCCTGGAATAGTGACGGCATGGCTGGTTTGGAGCTAATTGGTTCTCGTCGTTCATGAAAAGAAATGCAGTTATATCAATAGCATGTGCACAGGCTACAAGTTTTGTTAGAGTAACTAGTTTCAACGTGACCAATGTTAAATACATTTTTTGACAATTTGGATCGTAATGAATGTGAAATATGAATTAATGATTCATAATATGAAAAACGTTTGGAATAGTGAGTAATTATATAAATATCTATATATAAAAATTCCTATGGAAAACGTTAGGTTTAGTAATAAAACTTAAACTAAAGTACTTTTGGGGCAACTGTACCACCGCGTGTTAGTATAAAACTAAGTATGATATTTTCGTATATTTTTTTAGCAATTAAAGCAATTGAATGAGTGTTTGTAAAGCACATGTATTAGTATAGCTACTAAGACTTATAATAATGGTTGAACTGAGTTTATAGTTGTAACATTTAGAGAGAATTTTGTTTTAGTGTAATGGTTGACGTTTTAGGTTATATGTAAGCTGTTCATTAATTTTAGTACTTTTATTAAAAAATGTATTGTTTTGTAACTCAAATTCATAAAAAAGGTAACTGTATTAGCCCAAAAACAATGTGTTTTATTTTGATGAACATCTGGTACAACTAACCCTAGATATAGGGTCCGATGTACCATTTCCTCCGATCTTTTAAAATGCCAATAATTTTCGTTCTATATAGTTATACTAGCTGACCCGGCCACGCGTTGCTGTGGCTAAAGTTTTTGTTATATTACATTATAGTAAACAATCTAAGAGGAACAATAAGAGAACATCAGTCACGGAGTCCACTATGCTTTTTCACACAGATGGTATTTGTAAAAAAATATGGTGATCTCCTTATTTGACTTTCTACTACTATAACCCTTTAGTACAATGAAATTATTTACGAACTAAGACGAAAATGTTGATGTTGGTATACAAATTCACTGGATTGAGATTTGAAGGGGAAGTACGTTGAACACAATTAATTAAAATGTTCTTACACTTGATACTAAGCAGAAATCAATAGGTAAAAAATAAAAATTTATCAGATTTATTATTTCCATTTAATTTTATAACAAATATAAGTATATTACAGTATAATACAGTAAATAACATGTGACGCTTAAACTCATGAATGAGGTAGGCAAGGCAGACAGTCTTAAACTTTTAAACATTAATATCTTTTTTTTGAATTATAAATACTTTCAATTTCAATTTAATTTAACACCAATCGGTGCACAATGTTTTTGGTTAACCTGTCTTTAGCTAACACAAATAGATTCGACGGTTTCCCAACACGTGAACACGCAACATATAGTTGCCCATGAGAAAAACATGGATTTTCCAAATCTAAACCACAAATGGACATTGTTTGACCTTGAGATTTATTTATAGACATGGCGAAAGCTAAACGAATTGGAAACTGTAGCCTTTTGAAGGGTATGGTAGAATCTGATGGTATCATCGGAATACGTGGCAGCAGGACCACTTTTCCTTTAAACTTCCCAGCCAAAATGGTTGCTTCAAGAATGTTTCCGGTGATCTTTTTGATGACCAAACGCGTACCGTTACATAATTGAGGTGGATTCAAATTACGGAGGAGAATAATAGGGGAACCAATCTTTAATCGAAGATTATGTGGTGGCATTCCAGGGATATCTAATGAATTTAAAAATTCAATCGGAAAATTTACACTTTCATTTTCATCAACAACAGTATCGATTGATTTAAAAGACATCAGATCGCCTGGTAACAACTGTTGTATCTGGAAGTTAATTTCGTCAACATCAACGTTTTTGGCTGCCAAAATCGCCCGTTGACTAAGCCATTCATGATTCAAATAATTATTCTGTATATCCGGGAAAATACTCTGAATCAATTCAGTTTTATCCTGAACAACAGTGCAAAAATTGTCTGGTAGTTTAATGCATTGCGTATTTGGTTGCAGTTTTATTTTACCGTTCCCAATATCTAGTAGTTGTTCGGAAAATATTAGTGCTGATGGATCATTTTGCAATTGTACTCGCATATTTATGGTCAATCGAAGTGTTTCAACACTTCGCCATAAGAATGATTGTTTCAAACATGCATTAATCTCATCCGCGAAAGTAGAGCGAGGTATAACCGGTAAGGTCTGCCGGAAGTCACCAGACAAAAGTAAGATAGCACCACCGAAAAGTTTATTATTGCTGTTTAAATCTTGCATAGTTCTGTTTAATGCTTCAAGTGAATATTTGTGTGCCATTGTGCACTCATCCCAAATTATTATAGAACTCTTCCGCAACACTGCAGCTATTCCACTATTCTTTTTGATGTTACACATTGCATCTGGTTTATTATGAACGTCCAATGGCAGCTTGAATGTTGAATGTGCTGTTCGCCCACCATCCAGTAAAGTAGCCGCAATGCCTGACGATGCTAATGCTAATGCGATTTTTTGTTGCGACCGTATTTTGGCAAGAATCAACGATATTAAAAATGTCTTACCGGTTCCACCGGGTGCATCCAAGAAAAAAAAACCGCCTTGTTCAGCAGCAACAGCCAGCATAATCCGATCATAAATAATTTTTTGTTCTGCTGTCAGTAATGGTTCACTGTTCATGATAATTGTTGCTAAACTTCCATGGTCATATTGATTTTCTCGTTGTAAATCGGTATTGACTAAGTCGGTGGCTGGACGATTAGGTGATGGCATACCATAATGATTAAATGGTAAATTTGAACTAAGAACACATAAATCCTCGATCAAGACCAATGCTTCATTGTACATCTCTGGTGTATAATCTATGTTTTGGCATTGATTTGTTTGTCTAATTCGGTGCAAGATGTCTTCTGTCATACAATTTTTATATTTTTCCCACAAAGTTTGTGCTTGCGAGGGATAACATGTCGCCAAAATAATTGCAAACAACTGACGAATGTTATTCGGTGTTGATGTCAACGCAGCATCAGCAAGCGTTAAGTCCCAATGGTTATCGTCTTCTAGCAATTGCAGTTCACGACATGCATCCTGGTATGTATTGAATACTCGACCATTAGCTGTTCGTAAAAATTCAAAAGACGTTGGTCCGGGAACATTCACCAATAACAAACGTAAATAGAAGCACTCACGTTGCTTTGGATGTACCGTGTAAAGTCTCCCCAATGTCTTAGCTTTGAATATGCCTGTAATGGAAGGATGTGGTTTTCCTTGTTTCCGTGGCTCCCATTTTTTACTGGATTTGTTCCATGTGAAATAACGTGGAACATCACCATACACCAATGTCTTCGCGAATTGGCCAAAAACATCAGGTTTTTGACACAATGTAAAAAATTCAGTTAGAGTCGTTTTCGGAGCTTCGAACGCTCTTTGGAGAACATTTTCTTCAGTGAAGTATACACGTTGACCGTTTTCAAGATGTATTGCCAGATGTTGGACAGCAGGATCTCTTTCGTGGATGGGAAAGCTGAGAATATGCCAAATAGCTTCATTGCTGCTAATGTATCTGCCCATTTGGTATCGTGCTATTTCGTCATTTTTATTTATGTTTTTTACTTCAAATATGGCCAAATCACTGCCTTTGTTTACATATTTACAAATATACTTAATTGATTTAACAGAACTGCAAAGCTCAACATTGATATGAGCTTTGTAAGTTTTTGAAAGTAGTGGTGAGTATGGTACCACCCACTGATTATCAAACTCAACTTGATTTGGAAAGTTCGGCAGTCGCATTGTAAATGTGTGGCCACCATTCTCAGTACTTCTGCGGCGATACATTGGATAACCATCAATATCCGTGATCGTGTCATTCGTATGCGGCTTTGGGAAGTTTTTTTTACATTTTCCATTTTCCATGCACGGTGACGTCATGTTGAAAACACCGCATGGCCCATGGATCATGTGTTTGGTGACAATATCAAATAATTCTTGATCAATTAATGGGTCTGGAATTTCGGCTGAAATTATTTGATCGATTTCTTCAGGACGGATTCTATCTTTAAGCCAAACCAAAATGTGGGCATGAGGCAAACCTCGCTTTTGCCACTCTATCGTATACAGCCAACAACGTGTGATACCAAAAATTGTATATTTAACAATAAAATCAATTAAGGATTTCAATTTTTGTTTAAACACACGTGCAGTTAAATCATGACGATGAATGGCTTGTTGTCCTGGCAATAGTAAAGTTTGTATCTCTTCCCAATTCGGATTACATGTGAATGTAATAAATAAATCCGGTCGGCCGTAATGACGTACGTAAGTCATCGCATCTTGTATGCATGCATGTTCCGTGCCGTTCCGTATCGACATCTGTCAGTTTTATGACTGAATCTACCAGCATGTTCACCTAATGGTACTTTGTCGGCTTTTATGACGATTTGATATTGTCATTTTGCAGTCGTGGCGAAACTCTTTTGATCAATTGAATTAGTTGATTGTGATCTTCTAAAAAATTTTCCAATAATATCACAATTGCTCTTTCCTCTGCTTGTTCAATAAAATTATACTGGCACCGAGTCGTCACGCGCTCTTCACAATCGCCCATAAAATAAAAAGGTATCGACATCTGTCAGTTTTATGACTGCCAAATAATAACGGACAAAAAATTAGCGATAAATTAAAATTGCGACTATAATTTGAGATTTAAACTATCCTATCTCTCAAGTGCACATCGAACTGCACATGGTGTTCAAATTTTATTATTAGTCCATTATTTTATTATTAGTCCATTGAGGACAAACATTGTGACACGAGATTTATATATATTAAGATTACGTTAAGTCATATTATATTAATTTTTATGATAAATTCAACTATGATTCTGTGACTAACATTTTAATGCCCTTTTATGGACAGCTATTTTCTCATTATTTTGTTAGTTCAAAACTAGCTAATAAACTAATTAGGTAGAACAGTCGCAAAGGTGAAAAACCTACGCTAGCAGCTTATCGGAGCGGAGAAATGCAAACTTAAACTAAAATAATTCTTTTTCTAAAATTCGAACTAAAAGCGAGCCCAAAAAAATTTAACATTTTTACCTAAACTTGAGAAATATTTAAGAAATGAGGCAAAACGTGCTGAAAATGTGTCCTCAGCGCCCTTGAGGGTTTTTTGCACCTATTCAGGCTTCATTCGTTGATGTATCAGGTTATAAACAAACAAACAAACAAACAAACAGTTTGATTTAATATATGTTATAAACGATATTGAAGCATTTTAAAGATTTTGATACAAGTATATTAGGACACTGCGTTTATTAGGATTAATAAAAATTAATATTTATTAAAAACACAATTTATATTTTCATAAATTTCAACAACACAATACTACTATCTTTAATAGAATTCCACATAAAATGGACTCAAATGGAACATTTTATTTTGTTAGGACAGGTAACATTGTTGATGTCTATTAATTTATAAAAACAACAAAACAAATCAGGTTTTGAGTACTTTTAGTGCAGATTTTTGTTTTTGTAAGACTTAGCGCTTGCGTTTATTTTCAATATGCCAATGAAATGTATTTTTTGTATAGATTCGATTAAAACTTTAGATTCTAAAATCATTGAGATCTGACATTTCGCTAATAGAGTCGATGAATACTCCAAAAGCGCTCTATCTTTTACAGGGCGACTACTCGGCGAAGAACCTGCCTTATAATCGTTTCGAAGACGTTTCAGTAGAAATGGTATTCGGAAGGCTGAAGGCGAAGCTGGTGCTAACTAAGTCTGAGATCATCGTGGCCTGCTACGAGGTCTTGCTGACCACGAAGGCCAACAACATGACCTTCGCCGGGGAATCGGATGAGGACTACTAGACTGTTTGTCTGCGAGTGTATTCGATAGCGCACCCTCCGTCACATCAGGACACTTCTCGAGTCTTCAGGTAGTTTCAGGTCAACATGTAGATTTAAACCCAGCCCACTTAACCCACTTAATGAAAATATATTTACTAAAATTGAATGTCGAGTTAAATGGCGCCGAACGTCTCATCGGATGACAGCAATTTGCGTGCTAAATTCCCTCTTCCCTGACTTTAGCCTTTTGTATCCCTTTTTAAACATTTTTTTATATGCAGAAAGCTAAAATTGATCTTTAATATGCATTACAGATACATAAAAGTAAATTAAATAAAACGCTCGTACTACTGACAGATTTTGTGTGATTTTAAATGTTTCTTTTTCAAAAATCTGTTAATGTCAATAAAGTAATCATTATAAATGTAATTTTCTATGGATGTCAAAACGGATAATGAATTGTATCAAAATCTAAATACAAATACAAGCTACAATTGTGTTTTTGCTACTATTGTATTACTATTGTTACTAACATTATATTTAATTTTAAATTTCATAGGTATTGCAAGGAATTAAGGCACTAATAACGTATTTGTGCACTCTCGCAGTTGACGTCTCAAAGTTCAAAAATATACCTATATAACAATGATTATAAAGATATACTCACCTCATAATAGAGTTATAAGAACCTCAATTATGCTCAAACCACCGACCACTAGTTGTAAATAAAAACAACACATTATTCAGGTAGAATTATAGCAACACTATATTTCGAATTTGATAATTAAAGCACGCAGAATTTATGTTTTTTTTATTGAACTAAAAGAAGGAAGGTTTAGCAGTTAGGCCATCACATTCTTATGAAAGCAACTTCGCTTCGGACGAAACATTGTTAGTAAATTGTGAATTTCTAGTCCAAATAAATCTTATCTAGAGTTAGAATTAAGCCAATATACCCTCTAAAATGATCACATTATTCTAGACTGGCATTTGCTAACCGTTGGATTTTTAAACGTCAAAAAAATATGGTCAGATTCCTTGATCTATGATCTTCAACATAATAAAGGCAGAGTTTTAATATTCAATTATATATCTGAGAAATTTAATAAATGATAAACAGCTAATAGTTCGTTTTTAGTTGAATTGCTCTTTTAAAGTCTTAGAAAAAATAGTGATTGAAAGGCAAATGAAGGGTTTAAAAGATAGAAAAGTTTTTTTTTAAAATTTCAATATTATGAAGCTGTAATTATATAAAAACACCGAATTTCAAGATCAACTGTCAATACGCCTCGCCTTAATTAGACGCAAACAAGGTCGGATTCTTAAAAATTACACCGTAACGGTGTCAAGGCACATAAAAATATAATAACTTCGCTAATGATGACAACACCCCCTTATATACCTGTATAAATATTTTTTACTGTTGTAAATTGGCGACAGCTGTGTAGGAGGCGGCCCTCTTAAACACTACTATGGGCGCGTCACCTTTGATGAGTCATTTAATATAGTAGGCTTTCTGGACGCTGGCTTTAACCGATATTCTCTCTTCATCAGGCAACACTTTTGAGGAGGTTATTTTTACTGCTCACAAAAGTATATTTTATAAGACGCAACCGGGCAATTCATAGATAAGAAAAATATTATTAGTTAATTTTATCAA
Organism: Neomicropteryx cornuta; assembly: GCA_020383195.1. Taxonomy (NCBI): domain Eukaryota; kingdom Metazoa; phylum Arthropoda; class Insecta; order Lepidoptera; family Micropterigidae; genus Neomicropteryx; species Neomicropteryx cornuta. Next base: position 25,265 of record JAHKQU010000064.1, on the reverse strand, counting down.
AGCACTCTTGTAAATTCCAAAAAAATTAAATTCTTGTTCAAAAGTATTCGCCTGTAATACTAATACGCTATCAAATCTGTCACGTGACATTTGTTTTCCTGGCCGATGCACTATTTCAAAACTATAACTCTGAAAGAACATCGCCCATTGTGATATGCGCGGATTCATATTTTGCTTGTTTAAAGTTAATCTAAAACTATCACAATCAGTGAATATTTTAAATGCTATCCCTAAAAAATATTTCAACTTCTATCTATCACTAAATGCAAGACTAAGATAACACATTGGTTGATCATGCTTTAAACTAATCGACATCATTTCGCCAGTTTCAGATTGAATCTCAGCATTATTGTTTTCGTAACATGAATTGTAAATATCTCTTAGTCGATTGGAGTACTGATAATCAATACTTTCGTTAATTAACGCCAAAGGTTATATTTACAACAGGATGTGACAAAAAATCCCTACCTAACAAAGCTGGAAAATTCGTTTACTACAACATCCTGTTCAAATAAACCTAATATTTCTAATTCTACGCCATTAATGCCACAGAAGCTATGTTCACTTTTCGTTACTTTTTCGGCACTTGCGAAACTGTTGGCACAAAGCTTGACCTAATCAAACTTATTGGAGAGCCTGAATCGATCATGGCATTTACTGATTGCCATCACTATACACGATTGAATATTTTACGGGCACTGAATATGGAACACTGGCATCCTTGGCCTGAACCACACGCGTTGAATTGTCACCAGTTTTCGATTTTCCTTCAAGACAGTCTTTCATCTGATGAGATGGCGAATTACACTTATAGCACAACCTTTCCTTTCGCCTCTTGCGGTCCGTTGACAATTGTCCAATTTCTCTGCAAACAACACATCGTACATTTCGTCGACCGTCAGAAGACCCGTTACCGTTCCTCGTCACTGGAGCGGAGACATCTCGCTTTGTTTCGTTGAATTTTCTGCTCGTTCCGATTGATGGAAACGCTTTGAAGATATGTTCTCAAAAGCGCTTAGCATATCAGACTTGCACTTGAAACATTGCATTCGTGCCTGATTAGCCAATATTATCTTGTCATGATAATAATCACAAAATGGCTCGTTCATCTGCCAAATATCTATTTGGTCTGTGATCAAACATGACTTCCATTTGTGTCAATAACTCGTCAACACACATCGTTATATGATTTGGTATGGAGTGAAACCAACTCAACGCCCTGCCTTTTAATTTCGATCCAATTATGACACGGAGGTCATTATCACTTAGACAATAGGTTTTCTTCAGTAGACCGATTTGTTGGCTCCAATTCCAGAATGCACCATGGTCACTCCCATCAAAATCCGCCAACAAGTCACTAACGCCACGAAGACTAGAATTATTTGACTGTATATTTGTGTGATTGTGCCTGTCCTTCGGTAAAACCTTCTGCAACTCGTTTGCCATATTCATAACTTTCAATTCTTTATGAAGGAGGAGCATTCTCACGACTTAAAAGTTCAATTTCACGCTCTGAAATTGTGGTTTCTTTAGTAAATTTATCAGTCAAACCCCTGCAATCTGAAAATGACACAGATTCTTGAAGTTCTGCATTTACTGCCCCAGGGTTGCATGTAACTGACGGACTGAGACCTTCCATGAAGCAGGAACAGAGTCCTCCAGCCGACTAATAAGTTCGACTTTTGTTCCAACGGCGTTCATATCTTTCGATCTTAGAATGTCTCGCAATTCAGCAACTGTGTAATCACATGCTCTCTTCGGCACAGCACAAGCCAATGCATCCAGGGTAATCCAGATCCCAGCAATTCCACAATGAACTGCCAATTACTGTGGGCATCAGGATGAACTGAATAAAATACATTTGGTTATTAAGACAAAAAGTTATAGAGACAAGACTCTTAGAATTTTTCAAAAAATATGATATATTATCCGAAAACCAGTTTGGTTTTAGGAAAAACAAATCCACCCAAAAAGCGATAGTCAAATGCGTTAGTCACATTCACGACTGTTTAAATGCTAAATAATTACCAGCGACTGTCTTTTGTGACCTAAGTAGAGCTTTTGATTGCGTTCAACTAGACATCTTGATTAAAAAGCTTGACCACTATGCTATAAGAGGTATTGCACTTGATTGATGATAGGTTTGAATGTTCTGTACCAATGTCTACCACAAAATTGATGAATATGGGAGTTCCGCAAGGGTCAATACTCGGGCCATTACTGTTTATCATATATACAAATGATCTAAGTCTGAATATAACTCAATCCGAAATCATTCAGTTTGCAGATGACACCAGCTGTGTGGTTCTAGCAGATGAACTTGACGATCTTTTAATTAAAATCAATACATCACTCAATGAGCTGCATGAATGGTTTAAAGCTAATAAGATGTCTTTAAATATGTCTAAAACGGTAGTACTAAATTTCACTAATTTCAAAAATGATGACATAGAACTTCAACACTCTGTTGAAGTAAAGGATGACGGATTTTTGGGTATTCACTTGGACAATAAGCTCAACTGGTGTAAACATTTGGAACAGCTATCATCAGCCTGTTAGGCCATATCACACATTCGAACGATGATGGACGTTAAAACTGTTATTTCTGCATACCATGCGCTCGTAGAATCGCATTTGAGATATGGTATACTTGTTTGGGGAACAGCGCCCTACATTTCGGATATATTTCTTCTTCAAAAAAGAGCAGTCAGAGCGGTTTTAGGTCTCCCAAATAAAAAATCTTGTAGACCTTATTTTAAACAACTGGCCATACTTACAATTTATGGTTTAAATATATATAAGAAGCAATTTGCCTTTTTTATAATAATAAAATATTTGCCAATAAACATAGTGATATTCATGAGTTAATTACACGTCATAAAAGTAATTATGTTCAATTTGTGTCAGCCCCTACCGCCAAATACCAATCTACATGTCATTATTTAGGCTTAAGATATTTTAATATGCTGCCTAAAAGCTTTAAAAGTATAAATAATTTTCGTGAGTATAAGCTTAGTCTGAAGAAATATATTCTGGAAAAAATTTTTATAGTTTTAAGGAATTTACATAGTTTGATAAATTAGGTATAAACAATGCACATGTAAGTAACATCAGTTCATTTATTTTTTTATTTTATTTTTTTTTAATTGAAATGTAACGGTATGTACAAATATGTAATTGTCATTCCTGTACAATCACTTTGTTCATGGAAAATAAATTATCTTATCTAATCTATCTTATCTTATTCCACTGTTCTTTTTATTAGTTCTTTTTGCTTATCTTAACACCCACAGTTGTCCAAGAAGTAATCCTCCAATCTACCCTCTCTTTAGCTAGCCACTGACACATTGCTTACACACACAAATCAAATGTCACCTAGTCCACTCTGGAGGCAAATTCAAATAGATGATAAATTCAAGTTTAATCATTTTCTTCAAGTGGGTACTTTGTTGGGACTCTCTTACTTGCAGATATATAACAAGAAATATACTGAATATGTTTTATCTCATAATAATTACTACAGGCTAAATTTTTAAACTAAATTAAAATAAAACAAACATTCAAGAAAATATTTTCAAAGGCATTAATTCTGTTTTTCAATTATAACCAATGTAAGCAATGAGTGTTTTTTTTTAGCATGTTTTTAAATGAGACGGAATGGTTTATAACCACACAGAAGACTGCAAAGAGTATTTTCGGCAAGAGACTTCATCAAAAAGTACGTTTCTAGCGATTTTAAAACAATTCTCAGAAAAATACTTCGACAAAAATCGTTGCCGAAGTTCGGAAATCTGTTGAATATTTCTTATCTATTTCAAGTTTACCAAAATATTTTAGGATACTTATCTAAAACATTAGAAAAATAATCCACTTATAAGTTACCTTATAAGTTGATAACTTATATAACTAACATTAATGATAAAATAAAACTAAATATTGAATTTATGTATTTATTTATAAAATAGGATTCAAAACTTAATTAAGTAACAATCAAACTACTAATGACAAAAAAACAGCTTAAAAATTAGAACGAAAAATCTAGGAAATATTACAAAATTCTTCTTCATAAAAATCCTTTTTCCAATTCACAACATTATTGTTGAAATTCGGCAAATATTATTTCTTATTATAAAAGGCGCTGGAGATTTGGAAATGATTTTTCTATACCAAAATAATTGAATAATTATTAACAAAAGTTTGAAAAAATATTTTTCATACATAAATCGTCGCATCTTGGCAAGTCCCACGTGAAAAACTAATTCCGAAGAAAACTGCTTTCTGAATCGTATAGTAAAAGTAAACTATTGTGGGCTATTTGGTTAACGGATCGTGAACAGCGGTTCAGACGAAGCGCTGTTGTGAATACATAATAAATATAGACTACTACCCTCTAATGTGACCCTAAATAGTAATATTTGTTTAAAAAAAAAAATAAATAAATAAATTTTACAAACAAGAACCGTTTCAAATTAAGCCTACAACCTAAAAACTAAACAAAAACAACTAAAATTCTGTGCATTAAATTCTGCCTGTTTTAGGTTAAAGAAACACGTTTTTACTGTTCAATTTTTCATAAATGTCAGAAGTTAAGGTCAACTTTTCACCCTAACATAATTTTTGGTGACCTAACTCAAAGAAATCAAACATAGGATAACCAAGTCTTCAATTATTTATCCTACCCTACGCTAGACGCAGCCCAAATGTAACATCAATAATACATTTATGCAAAAAATATATTCAACATTACTTATAATAATATTCATTTATGATATAGCTGAAATGATACTTATAGATAACTTATACATAGAAAATATAGACAAAGTAATTATAATTAACTTTTTGACATTAATTTAACTGAACTTAAATATACCATGATGCTTTGAAATATTTCATATTTAACAGAATTGCACTGGTCCTTTAACTTTTTGTATCGACTGGTATCGCACTAACATTATTTAAAATATATACCTAACTATACGATAACTGTATCTATAATGATACTGTAATAGTTGCTTATATGCACTTATTGCATTTGAATGTTTTATTATGAAATACGATATGGTTTTGTAAATATACTTTAGGTGAAGAATTCGGTTCGCACTCACTACATTTCAATTTTCTATTTTTTCCATGAATTATATCGATATGGTTCTGAACTCGGTTTATAAATGCATTTTTGTTTTATTATTCGCTGTATTTAAAATTTTCTTAATTTTTGATGAACTTCATCAATATGGGTCTGTAATTGTTGCTTATATGCAGTCGTGTATTCGCACTCACTGCATTTAAATTTTCTAATTTTCCGATAAACTACGTCGATATGGGTCTTTAAATTTCCTTTAAGTGAGAATGTGTTATCGCAATCACTGCATTTAAATTTTATAATTTTCTGATGAACTATATCAAAATGGTTCTGTAAGCGGTGTTTATAAGCATTCGTGTATTCGCACTCACTGCATTTAAATTGTTTAATTTTCCGATGAACTACATCGATATGGGTCTGTAAATGTTGCATATATGCAGTCGTGTATTCGCACTCACTGCATTTAAATTGTTTAATTTTCCGATGAACTACATCGATATGGGTCTGTAAATGTTGCATATATGCAGTCGTGTATTCGCACTCACTGCATTTAAATTGTTTAATTTTCCGATGAACTGCGTCGATATGGGTTTGTAAATTTGCTTTACGTGAGAATGTGTGATTGCACTCACTGCATTTAAATTTCTTAATTTCCTGATGAACTACGTCAATATGGGACGGTAATTTTTGCTTATATGCAGTCGTGTATTCGCACTCACTGCATTTAAATTGTTTAATTTTCCGATGAACTGCGTCGATATGTGTCTGTAAAAGTTGTTTATATGCAGTCGTGTATTCGCACTCACTGCATTTAAATTTCTTAATTTTCCGATGAACTACGTTGATATGGGTCTGTAATTGTTGCTTATATGCAGTCATGTATTCGCACTCACTGCATTTAAATTGTTTAATTTTCCGATGAACTGCGTCGATATGGGTTTGTAAATTTGTTTTAAGTGGACTTGTATATTCGCAGTCACTGCATTTAAATTTTCTTATTTTTTGTTGTACCTTATCGATATAAGTTAAAGATTTATCTGAACTTACACCATATGTCAATTTAAACCGTTCCTTGGTACAACAAGTACTTAATTTTGAACGATGTTTTCGTTTTTCTTTACAATCCACACATATTAAATATGATTCATCTTGTTTATTAATTCCTTTATTTATAAAACAACTTTTATCGAGGGTAGACTTACAACTGCCACAAGTTAAATCGGTTTTCTTCAATATTAAAGTGGGAATTTTCATGGTTTGTGGTGTTGGACGACAACATTTAAAAGTTGAATCTGCTTTAACACAATGTTGGAAACTCGACTTATTTGGTTCTGATTTAATAAATTTAGTATTTTCTTCTTCAAAATAATCATAATCCTCAGTTTTTATCATTTCTTTTTGGACACAATCGCATCTTTTTCCAAAACGAGTGGGATTTAATGAGGTTTCAAGAATATGCTTGCATGATGGCGTTTGTTTACCGTCAAAACGAGAGTCGAATGAATTGCAATCAATGGCTTCCTCGTGTTTATTGCTGATATGGTCATCAGTTTGTTCTATTTTAATAGAAGATTTATTTTCGTTTTCCTCCATATTTGGTGTTTAAGTATAATCGGGCAGGTTGATCGTATGTTGGCAGATTGGTCTAACTATCTACCTAAACGTCATTATTGACAAATAGTAACGTCTTTTTTACATTTTAACATTTGAACACACAAATTAAAACAAAGAAAAGAAATATTTATGTTTTAAATATTAGGAAAGGAATATTTTTACCTAATAAATACAGCCACATGCAATATTTATCAGTTGTTTTGGTTTTCACTTCACAGCCTATATCTATGTTTATAGCCTTGTTCAAAAGCGATGTCCAGAAACGTCATTTTGACAGGTGTTTAGAGTGCTGCCAGATTATGGATGTAAAATAGCTATGAAAGAAAAATTTAATAATCATAATGTGGCTGGCTGATATATGATAAATATAGGGAAAAATATTTTAAACACAAAATGGTAATTGCAAACCACACAAACCTAATGCAAACTGCAAAAGTATTCCTCTTATTTAAATTAAACTCTAATTTATATCTATTTATAGGTAGGTATCTGTCTAAGTTTGTAATACATTTATTATCAACTTGTGCCAGACAGACATAACAAAATTAAAACATAAATTGGAAATCATGGAAAAATCGGAAAATACGAGAGAGCAAAGCATGCTTCTTAATAATTTGGAGATTAGCGGAATTCCACAGGTGAACGGAGAGAATTTATATGCATTCATAAAGGCTATAGGGTCTACCGCGGGCATTGTGATTAATGATCGAGACCTGGATTATGCATATCGTATTGAGTCCAGGAATGAAGAACAGGATGAAAGAGCACATCCCCCACTAGTGATGACCACAAGGAAAAAAAGGGGAACTCATGGTAGCACTTCGAATTCTTCGGAAATCCAGATCGATCACTACATCCGACGTAGGCATGAAGACATCACCGCAGAGAATAAACTCTTCGGATCACCTTACACTTTTCAACAGGATTTTGTATAAAAAAACTCGAGACATCGCCAAAGAAAAAAAAGTACAGATTTGTGTGGTTAAAAAACTCAAAAATATATGTCCGCGCGAAAGATTACTTTTCCTGTAATTCATATAATATCGGAGAACGATTAAGTCCGTCTGGAATAGATATTATTAATTATGTAAAATCTTATGCAATTTACTATTTACTAATCGTACTTTTTTTGTTTAACCAACTAAAAATCTTGTTATGTATTCACTCTCTGCAAAAATTGACTATGAATCCCTCTTATAGTAAACTTGTGGAAAAACAATCTTACACTTTATTAACACATTAGACATATGTAAGAACATCAGTACCCTATGTAAGAAGAAGATAGATAGATTTTACAGCGCAAGAGTGAGATAGTACTTTCTACCTGTCTCGCCAGTGTTATTTCCGCAAAAACAAGTTTTCATCCTGAATATCGAATATCAACCCGATGTGTCCCGATACGCAAATTTAGTAAATTAGTAAAGTTATTAGCAGGTTTCTATGGCATAATGCATACCGTTGGAAAGGGGATAAACAGAAGAAGTTTTTTAAAGAATTCGAAGATCATGATCGCTTTAAGTTTTTTTTTAATTGCAATGTAAAGCTGAGTCTTAAAATTATTTTTACCTCTGCCAAAAAATTTATGATTTAATAAAAATAAAACTAGACAGTATTCGCAAGTAATACTGAATTTCATAGAACCATACAACAGTGCACATACAAATAAAAATTAAATCGGGGTGCTATACCAATAACTTTTTTTTTAATCTAAATTTATATGCTGAATTCTGGAATTTTTCAAAAAAATAATAAAATGTTAAAATAAAAAAAAACCATGGGGTTAAAAAAAAGTTATTGCGCCTCAAGACATAGCAAATGACCCCCTCTATCGGCCAATTCATTTTGACAAACGATGCACCAAACACCCTGTATATAAGTAATATTATTATTTTATCTCATTAAAAACGTGTAAAATACAGAATTAAATATTGTGAACATATTCACAAATACTAATATCTACCCGGTTTCAAACAGATATCTTGGGATTGGCTGGTACAAATAACTGCCGTAAATATGCTTTGCTTAAACTTCCGTAATTGCACTCGCTACATTTGAATTTTCTTATTTTCCGATGAACTGCATCCAATATGCCTCTGTAAACCTGTTTTGCTTGAACTACTGTGATTGAATTCGTCGCGTTTAAATGTAGGGTAATCTTGAACAATAGAATCATCGCACTTTGAAAAAACTTAGTTGAATTTGCGTCAAGTTTTATTTTTTCGGTTTTTGCATTCAGTCAATGAGATATTTATGTCTAAAGTTTTGATAAAATGTATGAGAATTTTCGAGACTCTCAACATTTATGTAAAGAAGAAAATAGCAAATCAAATACCCCGAAAAATCTCAGTAGCCCCACTATAAATGTTTACCTATTAACTTTTTTTTACATAATCTACCTACACTAGGAAATGCTTATTTTACGAGTCACTTATAATGAAACCAAGTGTTTTAAATGCTTTTTGAACTATATGCTCGATATGTTTATTATAATTTAATTTGCAAATGCTATCAACGTCCTCAATCGAAATATTATTAATTTCATAAGAAAAGCAATGTTTTTTATTATTCCGCGTGAATGAGATTTTTTACATTTTGCTGGATTTAGACTTAACTTATTATTGACGCAGTCGAGATCAGCTTGTAACAGTAAGCAGTCGAAATATGTCAACAGTTTTATATATCTTTAGGTCATCTGCGTATGATATATGTTCTGAGTTAAGGAAACACATACTCGTATAAATATCATTAACGAAAACGTTAAAAAGCAGCGGACCCAAATGCGACCCTTGTGTTACCCCTGTCGGAATATTCATAAAGCTGGTCTTGAAACCACTCACGACGACTGCCTGACGGCGCTTGCTAATGTAAGATGTAAGCCACCTTAATAAATCACCATGTATGCCTAATAAGTATCATTTATTTATTAAAATTGAATGATTAACCCGATCGAAGGCTTTAGAAAAAATCAGTGTATATGACTTCTATGACGTGATGACGATTATCCATATTGTTTGTTATATAATCAGTATACTCCGATAAATTTGTAATGACCGAACGTTTTGCTGTGTCGAAAGCGACCTGACTATGGAAGGATACAGTTAATCGTATACAATTTTTTCAAACAACTTACTAAAAACGTTTAAAATAGAGATTGGCCTATAATTTTCTATGAGATCTTTAGGGCCGCTTTAATGTTTCGGTACGACATGTGCTTCCTTCCATTTGGATTGGAAGACACCTTCGCTTAAGGACCGCTTGAAGATGATCACATTTGCTGCTAAAGATAGGTCGAACGGAATCACTACCTGCACCTTTAATAACATCAAAAGTACCTTAATACCACGGGGGCGGTTATTTCTATATACCGATCTCAGAAGAAGTCATATCTGCATTTCCCGGTTATTATCAATGTCGATGTCCACAGATTGAAAGTATTTTAAAAATGCCTCACTTATGCTAGAGCCATTATCAAAAATTAACTATTAAACTAACTAACTATTAAAATTAAGTATTGTTATTACTTTTACGTAAGTTTTTGAAGTAAGACCAAAAATTCTTTGGCGAGGTTTTAATGACATTTTCGCACTGAGAAATATATATTTTAGCTGAAGCATGCTTTTTGAATATATTTTTGCCTATTTCTAAGTAATGCAAAGGAGTCGTAGTCCCTAAGATTACCATTTTTTTTCCATTTCTTATGATATCTCTTCTTTTCTTTAATAATTTAACCATTTAGGGAATTCTGAGGAACTCTTAGGGAGTTTACGAGGAACATAAGCATCGATCACTTCATTTATAGTGGCATAGAAATTATAAACAGCAGAATCCAAGTCGCCTCCATATAATAAGTCAGTCCACTGGATCGAAGCGAGGTGGTCTGCTTTATCAAAGAGGAAGTCATTAACATTTACTTCAAGAGCTGGATGATAACCGTCCTCTTTGTTTATTTATTTATTTATTTATTTAACAGGTTTCCCCATGTACATTATAATTAAAGTAAAAACAAATTAAATTACCAATAGCATGAAACATACTAAGCTAAAAAATTAAAATAATGCAAAATTAACGCATAAATAATTCACGCCGATCCTACAACGGCGTAATAGAAAGCAGATTTTTAATCCCATTGGGCGAACAGACAAAGATATCAATCTCTGCGGAAATGGAATTTAATAATTCGACTGCTCTCCCAATCGGACTATACTTGTATACGTCGGTACGACACGCTAACCGCTTAAATAACGCGTGCTTCCGCGCTCTAGTACGACGGTCCGGAACAAAGAGACCAATATCACCGAGTATTACGGGATTCTCGATGAAACCACGAATAACCTTATAAAAATAAAACAATGTATGGACTTGTCGCCTAATGATATCTAAGCACTTTGAAGTTGTCCCTTTTAGGTAGAATCGCGAATATAAGAGGTGGATCGTGCATTCCTTGCAGGTGTTTATGAACCGGTTGAACGTGACAAACGCTGTCGCCTCACGCCTCAACGGATGATGCAACGAACTACAGTCCCTGTAGGTACGCGAAATATATTGTTTATAAACGATAGACGCTGAGAAATTATCGTATTTTTGGAGTGTAAATCGAGGCATCATTTTTAGACTGATTTTAAAAAGTTTTTCTCCTCATTGGGTGCAATTTCATAATTAAAATAAAAAAATATAAGAAATGATTTATTGTAAATGATTTACTTTTAAGTTTTTTAGGTTGTTTATAACCTAAGGCAAGGCCGAAAAAAGTTTTAGTTTATTATATAATTAATTATTGACATTAAATATTAACAAAACTAAGTAAATATACGACATTTTAAGATAATTGTCAATATGCAGTCACAGATAACTTTCCTCTGAAAATACGCAACTGTGGACCGATAATAATAATTTGACGTATAATAATTGCAAATGTCCATCCCTTGAAATAGTAGTATAAATTAAATATTTAGGACTTACCCAAGACGACAGATTGACATATTTAATATGTCAGACTGTCGTCTATATTTCATTGTAATGATAACGATTTATACTTTCAGACTTCTACCGAACATTGATACCAAGGGTCTCATTAAATCTATTTACTTTACGTTAGTCCAAAGCACTACATCGTATGGTATTCTTGGTTGGGGAGGTTCAACATTATTTTCCCTTTATCCTAATAAAAAGGCTGATAAAGCCATATTGCGTGTTATTAATAAAAAGCCTTATCTACCCGACAAATCTACACTAAAATCATTGCATTGCATCACAAAAGCACGCTTTTATTCACCGGGAACTCGAACATAAGATCTCAACGCGCAAAGTGCTCAACCAAGAATATTTTCCCTCGACTAAGGCCAATTTTTCGTAATAATTTTTTTAGTTTTGAAACCCCCAGATTTTTTAATAAACACCCAGTTTCTATACGTCAATGTTCTGGGTTTATAAAGCAACATAAATAATTGAAGAAAGAGTTATGTTATGTTATGTATGTTAGCGGATATATATACCACATCCTTTGCAGGAATTTTGTACTTTTAAATCCACAAAGAAAAAGTTAACTATGGCTTCTAAAATTAGGAAGGAAAGAAACTAAAAAGATATTAAAATAAAACGATATGTTAATATTTATATTGTTATTATTTATACTTTTATTATAACCAACATTGTAATCTTTATAGTCATGATTCTTAAAGGTACCTTAAGAAATATGTTATAGTAAGAAAATATTTATTAGAATATAGAATTTACTCTAAAATAGCTTTTTTATTTAACACCGCGTTGAAAAGTATAAACATCGTCCTAACTATCGTCCTATAAGCCTTACTAGTAAAGCGATGGAAAGAATTAACATTTGCAATTTACGGCAATTTCTGGCTAAACATCAGGTTATTCCCCATGAGCAGCATGGATTTGTTCCCGGGAGATCTATAGTCACCAACCTACCCCAAAGTGTCGATGGTTGGCCTACCGACATAATGTACCTAGACTACGAGAAGGCATTTAATCGCGTCCCCATATATCGACTTCTACATAAATTGGAACATTTCGGAATAGGAGGAAAACTCTTAAAATAAATCAAAGATTTCTTGACAGGTCAGAGAAGTTCTTAGCGGTGTTCCACAGGGCTCGGTAATCGGTCCGTCCTTTTCACAATATTTTTGTGATATTTTAGAACTCGTTAAGTCGGGAAAAAAATCATTTGCAGACGATACTAAGTTATTCGCTAACCCCTTAAGTAGTTCGCAATTAAAAATGACCTGAACAGAATCACGCTATGGACATCTGAATGGCTACTAAGCCTGAACGTTGAAAAATGCATATCGGGAAGAAAAACCCAAAATATTCCACACTCCATAGGAAACACTCGACTCAGAATAGTTCAGTCACAAAAAGATCTCGTCAGATCTTAAGTAGGACCAGCACATCACCTCAATCGCTAAAAAGGCAAACTCCTTACTATTCTTAATATGGAAGGCTTTCCATAATTTGACAGTGGACGATTTCTTAAAGATCTATAAATCATTCATAAGACCAATACTGGAATATGCTTATCAAGTATGGAATCCCTAATTCACTGAAGACAAAGATCTCATAGAAAAGGTACAGTCGACTGAAAAATCTGGAATATGAAGAAAGGCTAAATATACTTGGATTGACAACATTAGGGCACAGGCGGGCGAGAGGCGATATTATAGAGACCTGCAAGATATTATAGAGACCTACTATTATGAAGTACCAAATTTTGAAACTATAGATACAATTAATACAAACTCACGCATGCGCGGACATCATTTGAAACTCTCAAGTACAGCCTTCAGTTCTAATCTGAGGAAGAATTTCATGTCAAACAGAATGGTGTAAGTTACCAAGTGCAGTGATAAGTGCTAAAAATGTGAACGAATTTAAGAACAGTCTGGGCAAGTTTACCTGCCTAAAACTAATAATAATAATGCAGATTAGCCGCTGCTGTGGGCAGTTAAAAAGATTAAAATAATAATAATAATGTTATAGGTAAATTTTAGTACTCCTCCATATAAACTTTAACCATGTCAAATCTCTTTGGTTCAGAAGTTTTCATATAGCGAACAAAAAAAAATACAAATGTATTGACGACGGGTAGTTTCCCGCGCGCAAATATCGACATTGGAAGTGGTGCTAGTTCTGTATCAGCTGCTTCAACAACAATTAATAAAACCAATAGAATCCGGTGTTTTAAAGTGGAAAGTGGAGTAGAGATCATCCTGCTATTCCCGAGAACAGTACTATCATCCTTTTCACTGGATGGAGACAATGTTATTAAAATTCTAGGTTAAGAGTGGAACCCGACAGATGATTGTTTTTCTTAACATTCAATATTATCAGGTTGTCACCAGTTACTCTGACAGCAAAAGCCATTCTTCGGCGGGTTTGGAAATTAGCTCTAGGGTGGGACGAAACCGCCCATGATGACATCTACAAGGTATGGACAAAGTTCACCGAAGAACTGCCATCCTTATCAGCAGCAAAGCTTGTAAGGCATATTAGCTCAATGGGTCATGATTGTGAACTTCATAGATTCAGTGACAGTTCAGAAGCTGGATAGGTAGGTATGCAGCTGTTATCTGTAAAGAAACATGTTCCGACAAGATATCATCAAAGAAGAATGCATTGATGATAATGTAATGATGGATATTCATCAACCAACAACGTCAACAGAAAATAGTGCGGAAGACTATCCCGCTAACAGTTCACACGGATTAATAGAATTCGAATTGAAAAATAGTAAAATAAAAAAATCCAACAGTTTTAGAGCGAAAAATGAAGAATTTCAAGATGATAATATAATTAAAAAACATGAGATTAATTTAAGCGATATTACTTTGGTAAAAACTGAGCCTCAAACATGCGACCCAATAAATTATTGTAAAATTGATACAATACGAGTATTAGGTACACTCCATCAACTGAAGAGTGAAATTAAAGACAATGATTCTGTCAACAAACGTAATACAAATTCAATATGTAGCGAATATAAAAAATCGTTTACTATAAAAAGTAATTTGAAGACACACATTGATACTGTTCATAAAAATATTAAAAGGTTGACGTGCAGCGAGTGTAACAACTCGTTTACTCAAAAAGGTAACTTGAAGAAACACATTGATACCGTTCACAGAAATATCAAAAAATATACGTGTAGCGAGTGTAACAGCTCGTTTACTGAAAGAAGTACAATGGAGAGACACGTTGATACTGTTCATAAAAATATTAAAAAGTTCACGTGCAGAGAGTGTAATAAATCGTTTACTCGTAAAGGTAACATGAAGAAACACATTGATACCATTCACAGAAATATCAAATTATTCACGTGCAGCGAATGTAATAAATCATTTGTTAATAAAAGTAAGTTGAAGATACATATTGGTACTGTTTACAAAAATATTAAAAAGTGCAGCGAGTGTAACAACTCGTTCACTCAAAGAGTTTATTTAAAAACACAGTTTGCACAAGACTGTTCGCAGAATTAATAAAATCTCGAGTGCTCAGAAAATGTGAAATGCAATGGCGTCCAAAAACCTGCAGATGTATTGAACTGTGGTTGACATTAGCAGCCTGGGTTTAGTCAGCGCAGGATCAAGGATCGTGAAATATTAATGAGGTGTTTAGACCCTGTAGTGTCGGTTATTTGGGAAAGGTGAGAAGGCAAGATGGCCAGCTATCATGTCTAGCCATGTCCATACCAGCTATTTGGTCCGTACCTAACCTTCCTTTGGGTTGATTTAAGTTTACATTATGATATTGAATGTTTTTATTTGTAAATATTGGGGTAATTTTAAAATATATAATAAGCATTATTAAGATAAACAATTTATTTTTTTCGCTAATATTTTTTTCTATATTAGCAAATATTTCAAAAGTTGTTCCTATCTGCTTTATGGTACATGCTCTCTCCCTCTCACTATCATTGTGCATCTTGCCTCTCGCTCGCACACACGGCGTTATTTATATCTAAACAATTTGAACTTGCGCCTTTTAGGTAGAATCGCGAATAAAATAGATGAATCGTGTATTCCTTGCAGGTGTTTATGAACCGGTTGAACGTGACAAACGCTGACGCCTCACGCCTCAACGGATAATGCAACGAACTACAGTCCCTGTAGGTGCACGAAATATATTGTTTATAAGCGATAGACAATTTAGTGGCGTTCAAAAAACTTATAACATTTAACATTAACATTTCTGTGAATAGTATCAATGTGTATCCTCAAGCTATTTCTTTGAGTAATTGAGTTGTTACACTCGCTGCACGTGAACTTTTTAACATTTCTGTGAAAAGTATCAATTAGTATCTTAACTTACATCTTTGAGTAAACGATTTGTTAGTCTCGTTACACAAGTGCTTTTTAATTTATCTGTGAACAGTATTAATGTATCTCTTTAAGTTAGTTCTTTGAGTAAACGAGTTATTACACTCTATTACTTTACACAATGTGTTTAAATTACCTATACCCATATCGGAAGGAAAATTCTGTAGCGAATACTATGCGCCCACTGCAAGTGTTGAAAATCATAGCTAGATCATTGCAGGATCTATGCGATGAAAATCAAAAACGAAATCTTAGCAGTTGTCTCACATGGATCACTTGCAACTTTAACTGAAAAGTGTGTCACAAGTTGGCATTAATATGTTTATTTTCAAAAAGTAACGTTTAAAAAAATTGGTAATGATGAGGCCCACAATTGACACAGTTTGGTGGAAATATTATTGAAATACCTCAGCAATTAATAGGAGATGAAAATAATATTATTAATGAGGTTGTATGGAAATATTTCAGAAAACATACTCTCAGATAATATTATATTAATATCGGTTAGTTCAGCACCCATAAATGATGATTGTACTTTTATTAATAATGATGTACTTAATCGAATATCAGGTGATCAGAAAACATATCATAGCTACGAGAAAATGATTTGCGATGACGACAAGGAAATCAATAGAGTTTTCTTTGACTATTAGTGGTTTACCACCACATAAGTCACTATTGAAAGTTAATTGCATAGTTTTACTAATTAGAAACTTAAATACAAAGAAAGCATTAGTCAATGGAACAAGATTGGGCATTAAGTATGCAATATGCAATGTTACCATTTAACTTTCAAAGAACTCAATTTCCAATTATACGAAATAAATCTCAATTGAACAATTGAATTTTGAATCATTAAATTCACTTTGAAACTATTTTAAGTTTTAAGGGCATTTATTTTTTAGCCACCCAGTTTTTATGATTTATTGAAGCAATACGAGGCACGTTTTTTCATTTATTTTTTCATTTTGTATCGATTTTTAATTATACCTGGTCAGTAGGGCAATAAAAGATAACAAATAAATGTCAAAATAGGCGTGCTTTTTAAATATTTCTTAGCCAAGCTAAACCTCATTTTTCCTATCTTTCATATTTATCAAATTAATCGAAAATTAATGCAAGAAAAAAATTATTTATGCTTTATGACAGATAATCTCAAAACTGTTTTCGAATTTTGTACCTTTTGTACGAAAATGAATGAAAACAATTGGAATTAAAAGCAAATTAAAAATGACAATGAATTAATTGTATCAAAATATTTGTATCATTCAACAAATAGAAATACAAACTGTAATTGTGTTTTTTTTCTCAACTGTTACTAATATTAATTTTTAATTATTTTAATTTATTGCAGGAAATTAAAGCAAACAACACACGCTAAAGGCGTATGTGTTAACCTCTATAATTATAGAGGTTAACTCACCGTATTATAGAGGTATAAGAATCTCAAAAATGCTCAATTTAAAGAATTGCGGTCGAACTTCGACCCCTGGGCGACCTCTAGTCTATCCATAGATATCTGAATTTTAAGCAAAATAATCTTTTCACCGTAAAAAGCGCCGTTTAATAACGTTCTGTTGAAATATATTATATTTTTTATTTATATTCGTCCCTTTAATACGTCCAAGCGATAGACAATGATCTTACTTTGGGCCGAAATTTTGTAAATCTAATTGCACGTGGCTCTATCACACACGAATACCATATGGGGGTAGTCCGGGAGACGTGTACATGGGTTTACTAATTCCCCAATGTGGAGTTATGCTGCCAGAAAACATAGATACGGGAACTGAGGGCGAAAAACGCACCACGCCAAGTACGCCACTTTGCGTCGAGTACACTCCTCGCGAATCGTACTCTCGCTTGCTCGCATGTGTCATCTATCCAGTCTCTATCCAGATGGGTATCTACCGGTGTCGGGTTTTCACAAGGACAATTTGTATCTATATGTTTTAAAAGATCGTTGAGGAAAAGTGCCATCGGGAAGAGGCTCCTTAAATTACGCTCCTTAAATTAGATTACGCTAATCTCTTTGAGATACAGGTCTTTTCGTTTTGTTTTAAAAAAAAATAATTGGACATGTAAACACAATGTTACCACTATCCTACCAAAAGATATGATGCCATGTTAGGTTAAAAGGGTGTACCGAAGGGGTCCCTAGGGATTAACCCTCACCCTAGATTAACCCTCATCAGATAGCGTGGGTGAAAAAACACCGAAAGGATTTATTTATTGCTCACCTTTTCGGCAATATCTAAACTTTAGGCCTTTTAAACTTTTTTTTTGTATTTTTACATTATTATGCTATTTTTGTTTTCGGCTGTTTTTAATTTAAAAAAAACTTGTATCAGATCTTTTGGATTATTTTATATTGGATAAAAAGATCTTTAATGTTTTAGAAAAGAAATTTCATCACTTTCTTGTGGATACAATAATTGCCGTCATTTCACACCAATCACTTTCAAATTGATACATAAAGTTTAAGGTCATAAAATCTCGGTCAAGTTCGCTGAGGGTCAAAATTAGACCAGGGGAAAAGTGAAATTTTGCTATAACTTTCTTAGTATATAAAATATCGAATTAATTTAAATTTAATATTATTCCCTAAAAAGGGGCTGAAAAATTACAAAAAGTAAACTTTTTTGATAGCGCCAACCATTAGTCTTAGGGGTGGGATAAAGTGCTTTTTCAAAATACAAAAACCATTGTAGACCTCTAATTTCCCTACAACTTTTATTTGAAACAATTTTTGATATGAGCAACCCTCACGCCGCAGTAATAAGAGGGATTCAATAAGCGCACTCTCGGTTGAGCCGCGCGGCAGCTCGCGCAGACTTTGATACAAGTTCGTACAATTGGCTTTCGCTTAAAAAACACTATCTACTTAAAAAAAATGCAGTTGCCAAATATTTAAATGAATATATTTCAAAGTAAATGCAAGAGAAGTGCACAAATATATTATTATATATTTTTTATTATAATACAGTAATATTCTAGGATTTTAGAATTTGTATTAATTTTATTAAATCCTCACTTAAATAGTTTTTGAACAGGACATTATAATAGCATTAAAACACAATTATTTCAAATATACGAACACTCAATTTCAATCTCAATTCAACCAAATATAAAAATAATGGTGAGCATCACATCTGCATATTAAAATTGTTTTTTGAGGTGTCTTTAAATGTAAAAAAAACTTGATTATGCTAATCATATAATTAATTTTTTTGAACAAAAGATCTTCTTTTAGGTACTATTTAAGTACTTAGGTAAGTACCTAAATTTAATAGTAAATGTTACCTAATCGGTTCTTTAATAGTGTTTTGTTTGCACGCTTGTAATTGCAAATCGATAGGTTTTTTTTAAATTCGTTTTTATTGAATTTGTGCAATCGCACTGCCTGCTTTCAATTTAATTTCATTTTCTGATGTATTGCGTGGGTTTGTTATTTTATGTTAACTTAAAATGTTGCAGGGACGAAAAGATAATAAAAGTGTATAATTTAATGTTTATTTTTAATTAAGGCAAAGCGCGTTTAATCGTGCTAATATTACGGGCGCGGACATAAAATTAAATAAATTATTTTATAACGAAAGTGGTTTTATTTCAAAGCTAGAGCGAAATAATATCACGTTTTATTTCAATTGTGTTGTTACACTACAATACCTACTTTATTTTTTAATGACTGACTGAAATTAACACCAAATACTAATTAATTTGATTATCTGAATGGAAATTAAATTAACCGGATCTACTTAATTTAAATTAAATTCAATAAAAGATGACTTTAGCAATAAAAGTTGACTTTTGTGAACGCGTCGACCAAAAGGCGCGAATGACAATCTCGCTCTAACCTGTTCTAGGGCAGGCCAGGGATCGACAGCTAAACCGGTCCCCTGAAAAAAAACCCTTAATACTAAAATAATGAAATAATTAAAAAAACTTTGTTTTTCTTCGAAGGGCTTGCTTCGCGAACCGCGCCATGCGTTCAATCGCCTTCTCAAACATTCAAATTATTTCTATAAAATTTGGAATTCGGTCTTTTCGTAATTAGGAAACATTTTTACAATATTTTTTGCTCATTTATGTTTGATTATTGATCTATATCAACCACTTAAAAGGACATCAGCATACACCTGTGAATGCTTCTGTAACTGTCCTTTACGTGTACTCACACTAACTGCATTTAAATTCAATAATTTCGCGATGAGTTGCATCGATATGCTTCTGTAACTGTCTTCTATATGTACTCGTGTAATCGCACTCATTGCATTTAAATTTCCTTATTTTCCAGTGAATTGCATCGATATGGCGTTGTAAACCTGTCTTATATGCACTGGTATATTCGCAATCGCTGCATTTAAAATTTCTTATTTTCCGGTGAATTGCATCGACATGATTCTTCAAATTTGATTTGTTTGTAGATGTGTGATTGCATTCGCTGCATTTACATTTCTTTATTTTTAGGTGAATTGCATCGATATGTTGTTTTAAATGTGTTTAAATTATTTTGGCGACATGTTATCCCTCGCAAGCACAAACTTTGTGGGAAAAATATAAAAATTGTATGACAGAAGACATCTTGCACCGAATTAGACAAACAAATCAATGCCAAAACATAGATTATACACCAGAGATGTACAATGAAGCATTGGTCTTGATCGAGGATTTATGTGTTCTTAGTTCATATTTACCATTTAATCATTATGGTATGCCATCACCTAATCGTCCAGCCACCGACTTAGTCAATACCGATTTACAACGAGAAAATCAATATGACCATGGAAGTTTAGCAACAATTATCATGAACAGTGAACCATTACTGACAGCAGAACAAAAAATTATTTATGATCGGATTATGCTGGCTGTTGCTGCTGAACAAGGCGGTTTTTTTTTCTTGGATGCACCCGGTGGAACCGGTAAGACATTTTTAATATCGTTGATTCTTGCCAAAATACGGTCGCAACAAAAAATCGCATTAGCATTAGCATCGTCAGGCATTGCGGCTACTTTACTGGATGGTGGGCGAACAGCACATTCAACATTCAAGCTGCCATTGGACGTTCATAATAAACCAGATGCAATGTGTAACATCAAAAAGAATAGTGGAATAGCTGCAGTGTTGCGGAAGAGTTCTATAATAATTTGGGATGAGTGCACAATGGCACACAAATATTCACTTGAAGCATTAAACAGAACTATGCAAGATTTAAACAGCAATAATAAACTTTTCGGTGGTGCTATCTTACTTTTGTCTGGTGACTTCCGGCAGACCTTACCGGTTATACCTCGCTCTACTTTCGCGGATGAGATTAATGCATGTTTGAAACAATCATTCTTATGGCGAAGTGTTGAAACACTTCGATTGACCATAAATATGCGAGTACAATTGCAAAATGATCCATCAGCACTAATATTTTCCGAACAACTACTAGATATTGGGAACGGTAAAATAAAACTGCAACCAAATACGCAATGCATTAAACTACCAGACAATTTTTGCACTGTTGTTCAGGATAAAACTGAATTGATTCAGAGTATTTTCCCGGATATACAGAATAATTATTTGAATCATGAATGGCTTAGTCAACGGGCGATTTTGGCAGCCAAAAACGTTGATGTTGACGAAATTAACTTCCAGATACAACAGTTGTTACCAGGCGATCTGATGTCTTTTGACATTTTTTCTGACATTTTTTCGCTGCTTTCTTAACTAGACTAAATATCTGTCCTAAAGAAGGTAGTTCAATTTGTTCCTATTTTTTTGACTAGTTGCCAACTAACAATACACGAAATATTCATCTAAAATGGCTTTATCGAAGTGTTCGAAGAACTACTGTTTGCGCTATTTGCATAGGGGCTTAAGGTTTGTTTTTTACAATTACCCCAACCAATGATTCCATAACAAAGTATCGACTGACATAACGCATTGTATACTATTCTTATTACAGGGCGGCCTAAAGTATTGTGTAGGTATTTATTTAAATACCTACACAATGCGAATGAGTTTCCTAATTCTCTTTGTCAACTCTAAATGCTCGTATAAATGTCGCTGGCATACTGTCAAAGCCGTGATATTACAATTTCACTAGTGATATTATAATTGCACGGTTTATTGACAATCGGCTTAATTTCTTACAATTTATTGCCTTAATTTCACGGGTTTATTGCCTTAATTTAACTTAACTGGTTGGCGCTAGATATAAATAAAATTAATATGTGAATATAGGTTATAAAAATTACAGCTTTTAGGTGGGAAATTTGCTTTGTTAGAGTTTAATATACTATTAAAAAATAGGAATATTTTTGCTATTCGGATATTCACGATTAAAATTTATAATTATTTTTAATATTTAAAAATATATTAATCGGTCATGTCAACTATTTTTCTTTCCTATTTCTATATTTTGTAAAAACAATAATCAGGTCGAAATGTCAAAATGTCTGAAAATCTCTGAACTAGGTTAAGTGAGGTTATAATTATGGAAGGCAACGAAAATGAATCAGCTCTCAAAATAGAACAAAACGATGACAATGTTACCATAAAATATGAGCAATCAGTTGATTGCAATCCGTCCAGCAGCCATTTCGACGGGACGCAAGACCCATCATGCGAAAATAGTCTTGATCCAGATCGTTTTAGTGAATCGTACATTGAATACAAAAGATTCTATGGTTTCCAGAAAGAAACTATAATTAATCACAACTGTGATTATTTTGAAGAGGAAAATACTAAATTTATCAAATCGGAAGCTAATATTTCAAGTGGAGAATATTGTGTTAACGCAGATCAAAAATTCAAATGTAAAACAACGCAAAATGTAGAAACTCCATTTTGACAACAAATGAAATCGGCTTTACGTGTCGTAGTTGCAAGTGTACCGTTGATAATTGCGGTTTGATAAATAGCGTACTTAATCAACACGAGTCAAATTTATTATGCTTGGATTGCAAAGAAAAGGCAAAACTTTGTTTAACAATGACTGCTCCTCCTGAACAAAAACGCTCTAAATTACATAAATTAAAAAAAGAAAATATAAATGTAACGAGTGTAATAGGACATTTAAGCAAAACTCTATTTTATTAGGTCACATTGATTCTGTACACAAAAAAATACGATTCAAAGGTATGAATGTAACAAGGATTTTATGAACAAATATTATTTGGTGGATCATATTAATGTAGTTCATCGGAAAATTGGAAAATTTAAATGCAGCGAATGCAATTACACATCTACAAACAAATCAAATTTGAAGATACATGTCGATGCAATTCACCGGAAAATAAAATTTAAATGCAGCGAATGCAATTGCGCATTTACAAACAAAACAAATTTGAAGATACATGTCGATGCAATTCACCAGAAAATAAGAAAATTTCATTGCAGCGATTGCGAATATACCAGTGCATATAAAACACATTTAAAACAACATATCGATGCAATTCACTGGAAAATAAAATTTAAATGCAGCGAATGCAATTGCGCATTTACAAACAAAACAAATTTGAAGAATCATGTCGATGCAAATCACCAGAAAATAAGAAAATTTCATTGCAGCGAATGCGAATATACCAGTGCATATAAAACACATTTAAAACAACATATCGATGCAATTCACCTAAAAATAAAGAAATGTAAATGCAGCGAATGCAATCACACATCTACAAACAAATCAAATTTGAAGAATCATGTCGATGCAATTCACCGGAAAATAAGAAATTTTAAATGCAGCGATTGCGAATATACCAGTGCATATAAGACAGGTTTACAACGCCATATCGATGCAATTCACTGGAAAATAAGGAAATTTAAATGCAATGAGTGCGATTACACGAGTACATATAGAAGACAGTTACAGAAGCATATCGATGCAACTCATCGCGAAATTATTGAATTTAAATGCAGTTAGTGTGAGTACACGTAAAGGACAGTACAGAAGCATTCACAGGTGTATGCTGATGTCCTTTTAAGTGGTTGATATAGATCAATAATCAAACATAAATGAGCAAAAAATATTGTAAAAATGTTTCCTAAATTACGAAAAGACCGAATTCCAAATTTTATAGAAATAATTTGAATGTTTGAGAAGGCGATTGAACGCATGGCGCGGTTCGCGAAGCAAGCCCTTCGAAGAAAAACAAAGTTTTTTTAATTATTTCATTATTTTAGTATTAAGGGTTTTTTTTTCAGGGGACCGGTTTAGCTGTCGATCCCTGGCCTGCCCTAGAACAGGTTAGAGCGAGATTGTCATTCGCGCCTTTTGGTCGACGCGTTCACAAAGTCAACTTTTATTGCTAAAGTCATCTTTTATTGAATTAATTTAAATTAAGTAGATCCGGTTAATTTAAATTTCCATTCAGATAATCAAATTAATTAGTATTTGGTGTTAATTTCAGTCAGGTCATTAAAAAATAAAGTAGGTATTGTAGTGTAACAACACAATTGAGGTTAGGTTAGTTTAGGTTAGGTTAGGTTAGGTTAGGTTAGGTTAGTTAGGTTAGGTTAGGTTAGGTTAGGTTAGGTTAGGTTAGGTTAGGTTAGGTTAGGTTAGGTTAGGTTAGGTTAGGTTAGGTTAGGTTAGGTTAGGTTAGGTTAGGTTAGGTTAGGTTAGGTTAGGTTAGGTTAGGTTAGGTTAGGTTAGGTTAGGTTAGGTAGGTTAGGTTAGGTTAGGTTAGGTTAGGTTAGGTTAGGTTAGGTTAGGTTAGAGTTAGGTTAGGTTAGGTTAGGTTAGGTTGTTAGGTTAGGTTAGGTTAGGTTAGGTTAGGTTAGGTTAGGTTAGGTTAGGTTAGGTTAGGTTAGGTTTAGGTTAGGTTAGGTTAGGTTAGGTTAGGTTAGGTTAGGTTAGGTTAGGTTAGGTTAGGTTAGGTTAGGTTAGGTTAGGTTAGTTAGGTTAGGTTAGGTTAGGTTAGTTAGGTTTAGGTTAGGTTAGGTTAGGTTAGGTTAGGTTAGGTTAGGTTAGGTTTAGGTTAGGTTAGGTTAGGTTAGGTTAGGTTAGAGGTTAGGTAGGTTAGGTTAGGTTAGGTTAGGTTAGGTTAGGTTAGGTTAGGTTAGGTTAGGTTAGGTTAGGTTAGGTTAAGGTTAGGTTAGGTTAGGTTAGGTTAGGTTAGGTTAGTTAGGTTAGGTTAGGTTAGGTTAGGTTAGGTTAGGTTAGGTTAGGTTAGGTTAGGTTAGGTTAGGTTAGGTTAGGTTGTTAGGTTAGGTTAGGTTAGGTTAGGTTAGGTTAGGTTAGGTT